>JAVHNF010039542.1:0-11046 GCA_034783455.1 Micropsitta finschii
GTGGAATGGTTTAGTGTGAGGTGTCCCTGCCCATGGCAGGGGGGTTGGAACTGGATGATCTTAAGGTCCTTTCCAACTCAAACTATTCTATGATTCTATGATTCTAAAGAGTTTGCATAACGCAGTGGCCAACCCTATCCTACTATAGCTGGGAAGATGGATGCAGGATTGTCCTTATTTCCACCTGCCAGCTCCAGGATCTACTTACCAGCTCTTTGAGCTTCCAAGAGAAAAGCATTGCCATAATCCCAAAAAAACATGCCCTTATCAGCTAGTCTGTTAATAGCAGCCACTTGTCTCTTCAGACTGAAATAAAGGAGACATTTATTCTTGAGATTGGTAAAATATCAAAAAGAATATCAATTTCACCTGCAAACTTCTAAGTCAGGGGTAGCTCTTATACATTAAAACTACTCCTAAAGTGGTGGGTAAGGGATGCCTGCCAGACTCTGAGTGATAGCTGTGCATGAACACAGTTGGGCTGTAGCAGTACTGTAGCTCTATCCCAGATTTCTACTGAAATATCAAAGAACACAAACTTCTTGTTAAGTCAAAGATGTGCTCACTTGCAGAGCAGCTAAACTTAAAGGGTAAAACCAGGTAGCACCAAAGGATTTACCTCTCTTGTACCAGGGTCCGGAACTTCTCTGGGTTGGTGGACAGGAGCTGCTTTGCTTCCTCAAAGCTAAGCTGTACCGGATAGTACCCCCCATTGAATGGGTTATGACACGAAGTCTGGTCGGATCCCAGATCAACCAGCAGCTCTCCTGTTGTGTCCAACTCATGAACCAGTCTCTCCCTGGGGAAGAGAGTGTTCAAACAGGAGCTGCCATTTCATGTTCTAGCTCCTTATTCAGGTGAACTTCTTCCATCCCAAGAGGTTGTTTATAAAGGTATGCCCTTGGCAGGTTAAGTCTCTGTTTTAGCAGTCAGGGGCTGGGAAACAGTGGGGCAACTTTTATACTTCACATTTACCTGCTCAGGAATGCTGACAGATGAGCCAGATACCAGTATGACAAACCAGTCTCAACCTCTGGTATATGGTATGAGAGCAAGATTTGCTATTGGACAAAGAAGTTGCATCCATCATCTTTCATTCACTCAATACCTCAGCATTTCTATTCTTCCCTGAAGTTAAAGCCATTTTCTTGCTATCCAACTAGCAAAATGTTAGAAGGAAAGGGATAAATACTTTCTTCATCCAAGGAAGTATCTTAGGAATTTCTTCCCTTAAGAAATTCATTGTTCCATAAGGAAAGGAGCATGGGAAGCAACTGGGAATGGAACACAAGGGTGAAGACCCCTCTTTTGACAATATAGTTCTTCATGAGCATCTAGAATAATGAATTCAGCACCAAGATAATGCCTAGATTTGGAAGAGGCATTAATTCCAGGTTGACTAACAAACCAGAGCATTAATATATCCATTATCCATATATACTACTTACCATAGATCTACCACGTTCCCATGGTAACCCAAACTAAGGGCAATTTTATTCTTTCTTGCATCTCTAGAATAGATTTAAAAGATTGGTTGAAGAAAATGACTTCATATAACTCCAATCTTGCAGTGCACATATCAGAGTCAAGCCCAGCAAAGAAGTCTGTACATAGTTTCCAACACCCACCTAAAGCAAGAGATCTTTCTACCTGTATGTAATTGTTAATCACTGATTTCAGAAAGCTTAAGCGATGCTTCAAATGTAGCATGATTTGTAATTCCTCTATGCATATTCATGAAACTGATGTTATTTAACATATGTAAATGATATGAAGCTGAACAAAGACACATTTAACATAAGTGATACGAAGCTGAATAAAGACACATTTAACATGTGTAAGTGACATGAAAGCAAATGAAGACACATTTAACACATAAATGATATGAAGCATTGGTAATAGCTTGCAATAAGCATCAGTAGTCACTAATAATGGTTGCTGCTATTTGGAAGGATGGACTGACATTGACAAACAGACCTGGAATAAGAAGAAGTGTCCCTCATCCCCCCTTATATACACACTAAAATAGCACAATGCAGAAGGATGTCAAGTGGGGATTAGGAACAGAGATGAACTCACTGACTTACGGTACAAGTCATACCTAAGGCGAGCAATGCAGTGGTCCAGGTTGTTAGAGATTTCCATCAGCCATCCCTGCTTGTGACGCTTCAAAAGCGCCGCTTCATCAACCTAAGGGAAACAGCAGAGATCTTGAAACTCCTGCTTGCCCCATCCAGACACTTCTACCTTTAGTTTTTCAACTAGTCTGCAAGAAAGAGCAGCAAACAGGTAAAGGGAATTGCCCTGCCTTGGCCTTAAGAATATGGAGTCATTGTTCAAACACTTATTTTTTACCTCAGGGTTTTCCTTTCTTACCCTTGATGTTTTAGTCCAGGCTTGAAGCGAGAAAAACCCCCAACTAATTTTAATACATCACTTCCTACAGTATTCCACAAACCAAAAGTTATCATTAAAATTGTATAAAAGGTAGCATTTCCCCATCAATTTTAATTATTCTTATTCTGTCTTTTCATTATTATACTGGAAAAAAAACAAATAAAGCAAAAGCCAAAGTGTTTCAAATTTATTTTTCAAATCTGGCTATTTTCTATGAAAGTAAAATTTCTATGTAAGTGTGGAAATATTTCTTTTGATCAGCTCAGAGACAGCCGTTTCTGCCTGACTGCCTGGCATGAAGCGATGCTTTGCTGAATAAAATCGACCCTCACTTTTGTTCTTTGACTGCTGGTTGAAAATCTCCACCAAATATGGGAAAGAGGAAAGTGTTTTCTTGGCCCAGCTGGCTAATGCCTCTGAAAACATGGAATGGATCAAAACAAAACTACATCTTTAATTCCCTCTTGGTCGAACTTGGAAGCTCCAAACAAGCTCAATCCCAAATCTGTGCTCTCCTCTGAGCTCAGCTTCTGTGTGTCAATGTGTACATGCGTAAGCGACAGCTGGATAAAAATATAAATGGATGGACAAGCTGGGGAGGCTTTGGCACAGATTCCATATTAATGGTTCAGTGTACAAGCTCGAACATCATTAATACATTTATCATGAGCTCTCAGTGGCATAAACCAAGTAGAAAAACTACCACAGGAAATCGGCTTCAACTAGCAATGGATTTAAACATCACACTCACTGTATAAGACACATAACCTGAGTATCTTCTAGTATTTCATTAAAGCATTTTTACTTCTCTATAATCCACCCCCATCATTTTCATTCTATTATTTCTCATTAACAAAGTATTTAGATGTAAATTAATTAAGTTCTGTATTCAGGAGGCGCCTGAACACCAGGAAACCTTTTCTTTCCTTATTATTCTTAGCATGAGAAACCTTCCAGCATTTCCCACATTAGCAATAAAGACTCCTTCCAAAAGCCCAGATTATGATAATATCAGTGTCACTGCCAATGGAATTACTCACTGAAGTCAGGTGCTGTGGGGGACAGCTCCTTTGGGAGTTATTTAAATCAGCACAAGAGGAAACATATTAAATGGTCTATATGAATTACAGGAATGGGGTTCATTTAAATCGCAGTATAACAGAGCAGATCTATTTAAATCTGTTAGCACATCCTACATGTTTTACTCCAGCCCTGACGGCCCAAGCCTTTCAGACTCCAGAAAACTAGCTTGCTTTAAACCACACTTGCAAAACATGCTCGTTTTTGATCAGTCTTTAAACCTCAGTAAGTTTAAAGACTGCACAAAGACGCTGAGCTGCTGTCACTAGTGTCTTTAGTGTGACACTAAAGAGCTCAGTGCAGCTCAAAGGAGATGGCTGGCCCTCCACACAATTATTTCATAAATGACAATCTGCTTTATGTCAAACAGGAGAGGTAAAAGACTTGCCCCATTAATCCCTTCTGTCTGAGCTTCGGAAGCCCTGGCTGACAAAATGACATCTCTTGCACAATTCAGCAGTGACATTTGCATAAATAGTTCCTTAAATAAATAATATGCACATATACGTAGCTATCCAGATGTGCTCCTGAGATTCGTTTCCGACAAGGATCATCTCACAGGAGATAAAAACCAGGCGATATTCAGTCTCCTGAACAAAATCATCTGCAGCCACTGAGATGAAAAGGACAAAGGGCTGCTGAGAATAGCATTCACTGGGATCTTCCCTTTGTATTCCAGCATTTGAAAGCTCATGATGACCAAGTAGAAGTCTGACTAAAGATAATTTATTCAATGATGATTTGTCCAATAATAAATTGATTGGATTTAATTTGCAGGGAGCACCTGATGAGATCTCAAATACCCACCAAGCTCCTATGCTAACAACACACCATCACTGCAAAACAGATAAAACCTAACCTCAGTCTCCCCTGTTCTGGCAGGTTAAAGCCATTCCCCTTGTCCTGTCCCTACAGGCCTTTGTCCAAAGCTCCTCTCCAGGTTTCTTATAGCCTGCTACAGATTGTTGCAGTGTTTCTGTAGTCCATCCCTCCCTCTGATATGTGAGAGCAGAGGGCTGTGATCAGCAGAATAGCTGAAAAATGCAGGTTATTAGAACCCAGTGTTACTTTTTAATACAAAAATGTACTTCACTCAAAGCTTACAGGCAAGTACACTTAACAAAATTATGAATGTTCATGCTCTGCATTATATATGATACTTAAAGTTATCTGTGGATCCAGTGGATCCTATCATACACTATTCCAATTGCTTGAACACTAGCAGTCTGAATTACAGATCATGACTAGTTTCCCTTTATTTATATGAAGAAATAGCTCATATTTAACATATTCAGAACAGAGAAACATTACATCAGGACAAAAGACTCTACAAAGAACATACACTGTAGGTGAGCTTCAGGGAACATGGTACTTGCAGGACTTCCTCCCCATCATCACTTTCCTTTAGCAGCAGTTACCTTCACTGCCTATAAATGGGGATTCTCATAAGTGCTTGGAATTCAACCTCATCATCTTCCTACTGAAGCCAACCTTAAAATTCCTAGTTTTACAAAATCCCATTGATGTCAAGGAATCACAACACCAAGAACTTCATTGTCCCAACCTTGATGAGTGAATCATACCAACACTCTTAACAGCTACTTTCCATTGCACCTGATAAGGGTGCAAGAGGTATTAAAGGTTAATTGCAATGTAACTGACACCTTTTAACAGAGACTTCTTTGGCATAAGAGAATGCAGTTCCCACGGGAACTGCCTGTGGAAATTACATGAAATGAAGGTAGCTCAAGCACTGAGAATGACAGCATCATCCTGCACTATTTGTGAAGCAATCACAAGAAGTTACAGTCCATATCCCTGCAGTCTGATCTAGTAAATGAACAAATATAGAGTGAAAAATGCTCTGCAAAGGAGAGACAGATCTATTTAAAGTGTAAATTTCATTGAGTTTGGCTGCCAGGGTTACTTGAGGAACGTGTCAGATCAGGAGAATGAGGGTTCTGATTCAGCACATGTAGAGAAGACAGAACGAAGGAAGCATCGCTCTCACCTCTGCGATGATCCCCACACACCCAGCAATGACTGCAGCCTTCGCTTGTGCCCCACTCATCCCTCCAAGACCAGAAGTAACAAACACCTTTCCAGACAGGTCTTCTGCCTTCAAGTAGCGACGGCCAGCATTGAGCACTGTGAGCTGCACACAACACAACACAGCCATTACCAGGAGCTATTTTTCCTGCAGTCCCTGAAATGTAAGGATCTTCTGTCCCTTTTGGAATGACAGCTTGAAAATCAGGGGTCCTTTGGACTATAAATCTTTTTAAAAGGAAGCACATTAAAGTGATGGCATGGTCTATCCTGATCATGTTTATTTCCCTCACAATGAAATAGAATAGGATAACCAATGATTCCCAACATGCTGCTCTTGGGGTATAGAGACACATTTAGGACTACTGCAGAAAACAGCTAAGGAAAATAGCTAAGAAAATAATCTAAGAAATGTTTTTCCTCTAACATGTTTGGTCAATTCATACTTCACTTACTGTAGTTAGATATGAGCACAGCTTGAGACTTTGATTCCTTCAAGTCTGCGTGCTGGATAACATGCCATGGACTGAGTGATAGGACACTCATTTGTCAAGGAACAGGCAATGAGAGTTTCTTTGGCAGACAGAACATTGCCTTAGAGCAATCCAATCCAGTCACCAGCCACTGCTGGAGACACCCTCCTCCAAAAAGCATTCACAAATAGACCTTTCCCCAGCTTCTTACCACAGTGCCATGGACTATTCCCTGAGGCCCAATGTAGCAGTAGCTCCCTGCAGTCATCTGACCATACCTGGCAATAGCAATGAGCACAGTCACACCACATGTACTAAGGCTGGAATGAATTCTGTACCCGCCTACATATGTTTCCATTGTAACAAGAAAACCCATCTCTGCTTTGATTTGTTGTTAAATAACTGCTTGTATCAAACCACAATGTAATTGAGTTTCTTGATTAGCATTAACATGGTTTTGGAGGAGCATTTAACTCCTTGAGTTCAAAAACTCATGGATCAAAACACTGGGTGCAAACTTGACTTGGCATTTAACATAGTGGCTAGAAGACAAAGATACCCTTTTTCACCTTGTTGGCATCTTTATGCCACTGGTTTTCAGTGGCATTCAGCGAGTCACATAGTCACTTTTGAAGTTGTTAGCCCCAAACAATTGTCCACATTGCTTTAAAATTCCCAGGAAAGTAGCAGTGAATATTCTCTATTTGCATCCTTTGTTATCTTCCAGCTTCCTTATCTGTACACATGCATCTCTCCAGTGGTTTTAATTTATTCTCCCTATGGCACACAAGAGGATAATAATCCTGTGCTCATCAACTAGATCAGCAGTAAAAAAAGGGGTAATAATAATTATATGTATATATATATAAGAGCTAACTTTCTACTTCAAAGCTTTCTCTCAGTGTGAAGGAATGTTTCAGAACTTGCCTCTTCTGTAGGCTGCAAAATAACCACTGCAAAGCGGAACTAGCCAGTGCTATATGATGAAGGCTCCAGGCTATAATTCAGCCAAGTCTCACACATAAACCTAAGGCTAATTCCCAGCAGACCTTGATTACAGCCTTATATGTGTGGCTGAAGATAACTTGAACTCCTATGTAATTTCACTTAAGAGAGCATTAATGCTCTGCAGCATCAGGGCTTTATACAGCACAGATGAAATCCACCTGCATTAGAAATTTTAAGCAGCCACTACTTGATGCCTGAATTACATTTTAGGGAAGGATTTGATCTATTTAAAAGGTGAGATATCTTCTTACATTGTTACTCCCAAAGCAAACAACTTCTCATATTCATCTCTGGAGGAATAGTTGGGAATAACCTAAGAAAACAGTCAAAAGAAAACCCACATTAGCAAATTAGAGATTAAAGCAGATATTTTTAACAGCTTACATTTCTTTAGCTATGGTCACACACATAGAAAGACACTGAAAACAGGAGAATTAATTCAGGTGGTTTATGTATTCTAGTACTAGAAAACAAGATTGGTCTTTCTGGCAGCGTGACTGTCATGCAAATTCAAGGAAAGCAGTTCTGTACCCACAAAACTAGCCTGCAGGGAGACAGATATTGAACAGTCCAGAAGACTGGCAAAGAACCATCATGTTCACTTGTCCAGCCTGGCTTCCAAACAAAGCAGTTCAGATACCTGAGCACCTGATTAAGAATCAGGTGTTTGCCTGCTGAAGGCTTTCAAATCTCCCAAACTGAGCCTAGCTGAAGTGTTCTGGTCAAGAACATGTATAGCTTGGGCTCAGTCAGAACAGGAGTTGTCTAATAAGGAGAGGATTGTTCCCTCCATCACTGCAGATCACACATGAGGTGAGAGCCACTACTGGAATAAATGCTGCAGAATTTGGACCCCAGATTCTCCTGTGTGTAAGCTCAGGTAGCATAAATAACATTTTAATTCCAACACTTAAACTCAATAGAAGAGGAGGAAAAACAGAAAACAAGATGCTAATACCTACCATGCCATTAGTAATGATTAATCGAGGAGCATAGAGATGGCTGGGAAAGAGTCCCAGGGGATGCCCGCTGTACATCACTAGCGTTTGCTCTTCAGTCATCTCTGACAAATAGTGCATTACCAACCAGAACTGAAAGGGAAGGCAAGAAAAGTGAGGGAATCTGCATCTTACATTCATGTTTCTTTGTAAAGCTGCTAAACTTTGAGTATGAAGACAGCCATAGAGATAATGAGGTGCATTCACATATGGAGTAACAGCCAGAGCTCTCAACACATTCTTGCTTTTTAATGAAGTGCATTGAGATATCACTCAGCAGGAAACATAAATCACCAGCTAGCAGAAATCTGAATGAGCTCCAGAATGATTTCTCTTGTACAAACCCCAGAAATCCTTCATTTTTACAGCTATTCTAATTCTAACCTGAGGTTAACCATTTGGATCTGGCACTTTGTTGGCTCTTTTCAAAGTCAAGCTGCAACATTTTCTTTATAGGTGATTAAAATACCCATGCATATTGTTAACCCTAACCTGAAAGGGGTAATCAAGCATCTTCTAGTGCTTGTTGTGTTTTCAACAAATAGATATTACAATGTGCACTAAAACAAGAAATCATTTTCTTCTAAAGAAAAACAAATCAGCTTTCATGATGGAGAGTGAAGAAAGTCCTTGGGGCACTCATGAGTGTACAAATAAATGCATCTCAACTCTGCACAATTCAATAGTTATTCTTGATGTATGCCAAAAAGTAAGGTTTGATCATCTAAGCTGCCTATAGAATTGATTCGCATCCATTGTGGTCTACCACAAATCCCATTATATTCCACAGGACTTTTAGGACGGGACAGGTTGGCCTGAGAGGAGCTTTCCCATGTAATACTGGAATCTCAGCTTGAAACCAGAGTTTGATGAAGAGACACAAAGTTTTGAGTTAATAAAGGAACTGCGGATGAAAGAGACAGCAGTATCAGTGACAAATAAACAGAACCACTTGTCATGGGCACTTAACCTCTGTGGTTGTGTCTTTGCTCCAGTATAAATCAGTACAGATTCGAAGCCAGTCCCTTCTAACCCCAAAGAGCAAATTCAGCTGAACAGGAAGGAGTTACCAGATTTACTATCTTGCTTTAGAGATGTTTCTGTTTCATTAAATATGTTGAATACTCAAAGCCTGGTCCTAGGGCAGGACAGGTAACCAGCTGAACTGCCCATTCTTTGGCAGGGTGAAAACACACTGTAATAAACCTGGAAGCTATAACATAGATCATTCTGCATTGAAATGCACAACAAGTATGGAGAAAGCAAAAGCCTTTCCTAGCTTAAAGAACAGTTCTGTTGCAGGCTTGTGAAGTTAACTCTGGGCATGGTTCATTCCTTCAGAATTATTCAGAAGAGAGGTCTGGGTGATATAAATGGGCAACAGAAACCAATCTCAACCTTTTCATTAGGAATTTTGCAATGATTTGCAAAAAACCCCATGTTTTCAAGCCACAAACAGAACAAAATGTTCTGTCATAACTGACTCATTCATGTGATTGCTACTCTAAGTAAGCAAAACCAAAAAGGTTCCATTTGTTCTGCTGCAAAACAACTGCAGGTCATAGCTCTGGCTTGGATGAGAACAAGAGAAAAGAGAGTATTTCAGACTTTGGCAGTGTTACTACTTCACCTTGTAGCCCAGCATCTGCATAGGGAATGTCAGTCCAATAAGGCTGCTATATAAACTGCTGGCACTGCTCATGTGAGAAATGGTGTAAAACTCAAGTAGTTAACAGGCATTAGTTAACTGGCATTTACTAATCAATACATAGAATGAAGAAATTATTTGTATTGCCATGATACCATTCTTTTAACAACTCGGAACAGTTTTGCCTCAAAAACTGCCCAAGACTTCCATTTAACTCCCATTTATCAGGTCAGGAAACTGAAGCATGACTCAGGGTTGCATTTTCCTAAATCAAAGCCTTTTAATTCCATTACTTGCTGTGAGAAGTATTCCCAAAGCACCAGAAACAAGCAAAAGATACACTTTATTACACAGAATTCATTTTGACTCCAAATTTATCTGTGTTAAATACACAGGCACATACCAATACATCAGAGAAAGAACTGGTCTTTACATCATACTACACAGCTTGGTCTGTTTATGGTAGTATGTTTAGTATTTCTGTTGGGCTGTCTGTGCTCTCCTTACTAAATAAAGCTCTCCCTGTCTATGCAGTTCATAAGGGAGCATTCCTCTATCCAGACAGGATGTTTTGGAGTGTTTTGAGACAACGACTGCCAAGAATTATCACGAACTGCCTAAGCAGAATGTGCATGGGGGAGGGTGAAACTGGCTTCATGAAACGAGCTGCACAAGCAGCAATGTCCTACCTGGGCCCAGTTGCTGAAGACCTGCCCATTCCCTCCATAAGTGACAAGCTCCTGAGGAAACTGGAAAAGACAATTGATAACAACAAGGTGAGAACTTTTCTGGAGCATTTCACTGTGTCTCCAAGCTAGTTTTTAAATTTCAGTAATAAAGCCTTTCTAGGGCTTATTGTAGCATCACTGAGTTCCTGAAATCAGAATATATTATTATTAAAGTGATTATTTAAGGAACAAAAGAAAATTCCTTTTCAACATGAGGTGTTTGTTATTGTTACAATGGTATTTTGGCTGCGGAATGCTACAACGTGGTTCCTTGGTTGCTGTTTCCCTACCAGACATCCCAGTAAGCTCCTTTAGGAGGACTGAGTGAGCTTATAGCTTGGTTGCCACTGGCATTTACAGCTGGAAGTGTCTATGAGCAGCAGGGCAGAGGGGTGTAGTTGCACACCTCTATGCATTACACTGGGTAGTGCTTGGAAGGATGGACTGGTCCTGTAATCCTCCAGTCCAGCTGTGCTTGAGGGATCAGCTTTCAAAGCAGAGAGCATCAGCATTGATTTTTCAATGTAAGTTGTAGTAGCAGCAACGTACTAAGAGCTGAGCTCTACTTGTTACAGGTAACAACCAAGCTCCTGCCTATAGTGGAAGATGGAGTGAGCCTTGCTGGTGGTGTAGGATGCCCCAGAGGTCTGCGTTTAGGACCAGGA
>JAVHNF010039550.1:0-12040 GCA_034783455.1 Micropsitta finschii
AGATCAGGCTACCCCTGTCCTTGGTTGAGAGATGTCCAAGGAGAAGATGGGAATGAAGGAAATGGTATTTGTTTGTGGAGGTCACATCTCTCGATATTCCTCTTAGTCAGTAGCAAACCTTTCCCCTTTGCCTGGGGTTAGCTGTTGCTGCACTGCTGAGCTCTCAAATGAGAAGGAAATGTGAAGCTCTGACCACTTGTCATCAGTAAATCCGTGTTGTCTTTTTTATGACGGCTGTGCTGTTAATCTGCAAGGTCCTTGAAATAATTCAAGTCTAGCAATGTAATTCTGCAGTTTCTTTTGGGAAAAGTATCCTTCATTTCCTGTCCTAGCCTACTGGGGCATGTTTCTGACAGTGTTAAAACGCTTCATGTTCCACCAAAGAGGTCTTATGCTTAGTACTACCTAAATGATCACTTAAAATTACAATGCAGTTTAAATTATAAAGTCACTTTAGGGTTGGTTCTTCTGTACTGAAGAGGCTGTTGAAATACTCTGTAATTCTGCAGATTACATTGATGATTCGAAATTTATTTAAATTAATAAAGTTTTTAATAGTTTAATAATCCTCTTTACTGATTGTATTTGGCTGCCTAGCATTCTCCTTTGAATCACAGCACTAAACTTCCCAAAGGGTTCAAATAATTGATGAGAGGCAGCTTTATTTTTAAAAAAATCTGAAGGAATTAAGAGCTAATGGATGTTCTTTGAAGTTTTTTGCGCATCTTGTTCTATGGAAAATAAGTGTC
Organism: Micropsitta finschii; assembly: GCA_034783455.1. Taxonomy (NCBI): domain Eukaryota; kingdom Metazoa; phylum Chordata; class Aves; order Psittaciformes; family Psittacidae; genus Micropsitta; species Micropsitta finschii. The sequence goes on from JAVHNF010039550.1 coordinate 750, forward strand.
TTGTCTCCATGAAATTATTCAGGCATTGCAGATTCATGGCCAGCAGTGCCATCTTGAGTAAAATAATAATCAAGCATTTTTATTTTAGGTTTCATTTGGTTGCTTAAAGTATGTGTAATTTTGTGCCAAAATACTAGAACTTTTAATTAGGGTAAAGCCAAGATTGTAGCCAGTGTCCACCGAAGTAATTGCTTAGCATAAAGTTACCAGCACTTAAATATTAACTGGGTGCTCTCTTCCCTCTCTTTTTTTAGCAAGTAGTAGGATTTCTCTTTGTCAGCATGAACTCATCTTACTGAGGGGATATATTCTTGAATTCTAGGGTGATGTTTTTATGTACTATGGGCTGCAAAACTTCTACCAAAATCACCGTCGATATGTGATATCAAGAAGTGATGCACAGTTGTTGGGTCGAGAAGTAAATGTAAGTTTTTTCTTTATATTATGAGATCTGCAGTATTTCCATCAGGTGCATCTTTGACCATATAGAGAGCTAACTATGTCTAACTGTGTGTTAAGATGCCTCTAAGGAATAATAATAAGGGACAGAATTTTTCAATGTTTGGTCTCTGCTTCTGTGATTGTTAGGACCATTATGTCTAATAAGTAAGAAAGAAAAGAAAAATGAGGGATGAATGAAAGGTGTCAGTCCAGTGTTGCATTTCTCAAACCTGCACCTTGTAGGGGTGCTAACTAAAAAGACATTGTCTTTATAAAATAAACCTTTTCCTGATGTTTTCAGTTGTCTTAGCCAGAAGTGTTCTAAGCTGTGCTTTTACTATAAGGTTAATTAATTAAGTTATTCTGAGTCTTCCATTTTGCCATCTGGCTTTGGAAGTGAACAAAGAGCAGGAAAAGGTATAGGGTGAAATAGGTGATCATGTAGCATTCTAAGAATGCAACTTAGAGGTCTAAAAAGGAGACTAGACAGCATCACCTGCAACAGGCCTGCATAAGAAAATAGACGAATGCAATCATTGCATTCAGGTTTTTTACTTACAAATCTAAAACATGTTTTCTTTGGCTTAAAAGCAGCATTTATATACACACAGTCCACACACGTCCTCCCAGTACATGTAATGATTATGTCATAATAATCTGTTGTTTCTGTAAAGTGCCTCTTGTAACTCTCAAGACATGTTCCCTAAACATCTGCTTCTCCAGGTGTCCAGTCAGCTTGTTTGCACCCAGGCACAACCACTTCTGGCTTTTGTACCAATCAGGTACACAGCTTATTAGAGTTATTTGAAAACGTTTCTGCATTTAAACATGCAGATCTATAGTTTCTCATGAACTGGGATAGAAGAGATGTGTTAACTTTGAGATGGGCTTTTGTTTCTCTTGCTCTGTCTTCATACGTCAAGATTTCCCCACATAGAACTGCAGTAATGTGGCTAACTGAATCTGCTGTTCTCCACCACTGCAGCAGCCCAGGTGAAAATTAAGAAGAAGGAAAAATAAGATGTTCAAGGGTAAGCCAAGGCTTCACTGGAACATTTTTAATTGTAGCTGTGTTACAGTAGCAGATCCCAAAATGAGTTTTTGTAGTCTGGAGATGGCAAGTCCACAGCAGAATTTGGTGAAGACCTTAGGTTAACTTACTGTGATACACAGTGGTGTAGCACAGAAGGTGTTCCTCAGTAACATACTCATTTGGATGTATCTCTGATGTGACCAAAATGGGCTGGAGAGTTAATTATTCAGTGGTGTTTCAGGAGAAGGAATGGGAGGAGAACATTAACCCCACCAAATTACATCAAAACCTCCAGGTTCTGTGCCTGATTGTTTTATGACCTTGAATGCAGATTGAGAATAGTTACTGCGCGCCTTTCACAACCTACCAAAATGGGACGCCCATGGCTCCATGTGGCGCTATTGCCAACAGCATGTTCAATGGTAAGTACGTACCTTCCACATCTGCCTTATTTAAAACTTAACACTTAAAACTTAAGTTACACTTACTTAACACTTAAAACTGTTCCATTATCCCAATCCAGCTGAGTCCTGATATTGCAAAATCTATCATTCTTCCACTAGAAGTTCTGTTTAGCAGTGGTGCTGTGGTGAACAGGGGGCTCTCCTTCCTTCTGCTTGATAACTTGCCCCTCATTTTGAAACAGAGAAAGATTTTTCACGTAGTAAGGCCCTCCCAAATGTGAATATATGACAGGACTGAGGAATTGAGTCCCTGGTGAAATAAGGAATGGTGATATAGTGTACTTCCTTGCTAAAAAAAAAACCCACATTCTTGTGTAGTGATGGAGAGCCCAGATTCTACCTTCCCACAGGCACTAAGCCTGTGCATCTTTCTAAGCACTTCCCACAGCGGCATGCTTAGAAAGATGTGATATATTCTTCACATTGGGTTTGGATCTTTAGATCTGCATAGTTGCATTTTCTTCTTTGAATGCTGGAAGCATACATAGTCTTACTTAATTTGATCCCAGGTTTGATCTTATTTATAGTAACTTTATGGACATCAACTGCCTATTGAGTACATTTAAGCTGAAATGCAGAGGGCTCTTAGCCATGAATACTGACAGATTTCAGAATGGATTTCTTTGGGATGAAAGGAGACAAAAAATGTCTACAAACTTTTCTCACTTACCCCATCCTTTTTATCTGCCCCTGCCTGTTGGTTTGTTGGGGGTTTTTTTTGACCTGTTACATGCAACAGCTTTTGACAATGCAGCAGCTGTTCTCAAGCAGCTGAGCCACCCATACCAGAGCACTTGTGAAGGGCAGCTGTGTTCAGTAACTTCTATATCCTTTTGATCTTCATCTGCCTACCCACCTACTCCTCTGGAAATCTGATTCACTGGTCTGGGCTCAGACCTAGGCCAGCAGAGCTACCTGCATGCAGCCCACAGTGTTCTGGAGCCCTGGCCACAGGACAGAATGCTCCCTCAGAGAACTAGGGATATTAAGATTTTAAAATGCTGAGGGTAAACCTCTCAGTGTCTGCCTTGCATCTGTCCTTGGTGCACAGTGTGATGAAAGGTTCCGGTTGCTGGTGATGTGTGGGAAGGGGCTGATGTCTAAATCCTGCTCTGGTGGTTCATTTCTGTCCCTCTGCTGTAAAAGAGGATGCTTCCCATTCACTTTTGATGGCTTAGCTAGTTGTCTAATTGCTCTGTTATACTGTTTTGTAAAATGAAGACGATAGCCAAGTTCCTGCCATGAGAAAGGTTTTTAAGGTTTTCGAAGCTAGCAGTAAAGAGAGCAGACAGACAAGCAGATAAGCAGGCAGAGGCTCAGAGAATTGCAACTGCTCTTAGTAAACTAGAGGCAAACAGCTGGGGGGGTAGTAGTACACAGAACGATCACTTGCTCAGAGGAGTGTGTCTGAGCCTGAAGGAGCTGCGTGACACAGCTTTTGTAGCAGGATAAAAAATAGAATAATGTTTTCACTGATGCTTGTGCAGTTGAGTTGTGGTTTTCATGTTTCCTGTAAAGCAGCCCATCCCCATCTGTATCATCCAGCTATTCCTGCCTGTCATCTCATTGGCTCACTAAGTGTTTCTATAGATGTTAATGAGACCTATAATGTTTTTGCCTTGTGTTAAACTAATCTAAGTAGGAAAATATAATGGATAGAAACAAGTGGGTTTGCCCACCGAAACAGGGATACCATGGTTAAGCACCATTTTATTTTTTATTATTTTTTTTATTTACTTGGAAGGTACTTCAGTGTGACAGTTTTTGTTATTGATGCTGGCAATTAGAATGACTGTCCTTTACTCAGACGTATTGTGTTTTCTATTTCCTGCAGATACTGTTGATCTTTTTTACAATCTTAACTCATCTGTTATTCAAGTACCACTGTTAAAGACGGGAAACAGCTGGTGGACAGATAAAAATGTGAAATTTCGCAATCCAAAATCATACAATCTCTCTTCTGCATTTGCAGGTAAGAATGGTTCCACTGCTATTTCCTATTTTTCAATGGCTTCCCTACCTCTTCTCCCCTGTGTGAGGGTCTCCCATTCTGGGATGTTGCCTTTGGGAGAAGTGCTTCCCAAAGCAGTTTGGAGAAGCAGCTTTAGAGGGTGACTGAGAGCAGAAGACAGATTTAACCAAAATGTCACTTTTCTTAATCACTGACCATAGAATTTTTATTCTATTTTATTCTACTTTTTTTTCATCACTGACCACAGAACTGAAAGAAAGTGGTTTCAGAAGACTGAAGTTACCCCATCTCAACACCCTTCTGTACAGTTTTTTGTAATGCATAATGTGTTCAGGAAAAGAAAGGATGCTGTCCACTTTATTTTTTCCTATTGGAAACATCAGTGAAGGAGAATTGCATGTCACAGCTTTCCTTCATGTCTTTGCAGATTTTTAGGCAGTTGTTAGACAAGTGGGACTGCCTTCATCACTAGTTCTTTAAAACAACTGTTTAATTCATATCTGTTGCCTTCTTATCTGTGTTGAAGTGCGGCCAAAAGCTTCCTATTGTGGATCAGGGCAGTACTGTGCACAGTGCTGTATGCAAGAGTTAATTATCTAGGTTTTCATATGACAGACTGTAAATAGCATGACCTCTGCCATTAGACTACAGAAAGGTGCATTTCTGGTTGTACAGGAATAAATTAAAGTACAAAAATGAAGGTAAGCTCCTCATTATAGAGAGCATGTTGCTTGCTGAAGAGGCAAGAATCCAGAATAAACAGTATTTTCATTTGTGCAAGTCACTTTGTTTTTCCTGACCATTAAAGTTTCTGATGTGTAGCAACCCTTAGGTACTGGTAAACTCTGTTCATTCAGGTTTGAGGTGAGTGAAATGCTTGGTTGAAAAGTGTTATCTGGCGTATATAATTCTTCAGTACCGGATAGAGTCCTGTGTCTCATATTTCATATTCTGTGTTGGTTGTGAGAAGGCCCAGAAGTCACCAATGACTGACAGTCTGTCTTTCCTGGTTTCTTCCCTTTTTCTATCAGGGACATCAAGACCTCCTTACTGGCAGAAGCCAGTGTATTTGTTAGATGAGGAAGATGAAAAGAACAACGGTTATGTAAATGAGGACTTCATTATCTGGATGCGAGTGTCAGCCTTTCCTACCTTCAGAAATCTTTACCGTCGTGTCAGACGGATAAAGCAATTTGCAGATGGCCTCCCAGCAGGGAATTACACTTTTCATATTTCTTACAGTATCCTTTCATGTTATCCAACACTATTAGGTAGTTACAAGATGGAAGTGGATGGTATTTATATAGTAAAACAGCAAAGAAACTGCGAGAAACAGCCCAGACTAAGTCACTTTGACAAGACCTAGTTTTTAAGGCGATGAGACACTATAAATAGATTTTCTTTGGCCTGTGCAGATGGAGCTACAACATATTATCAAATGGGAGCATATGACTTTGGGGTTTTGGATTTGGGCCACCTACAGACAGGAACTTTTGTGCTGCTGAAAATACACTCTCGCTCCAAACAGCACAAACTTTTCCAATTAAAACACTTATTTTGTCAGCAGTAGTTATGTCAAGATGATTATAAATTTCTCTTCTTCTCAGCCACTAGAGCCATGATTTTAAATGCTATAGCACATTTCTGTTCTGAAAGTTTCCATGTGGAGAGATGTAAGGTAAAATCATACAACATTTTGGGTGGGTAATATATTAGGTAGAGGTGAGCACTTCCCCTCAATGAGAATATGTGGGTCACCATCATTATCTAGTCGTTTGGGTTGGAAGGGACCTTAAAGATCATCTAGTTCCAATCATCATGCTAAGCTGCCAAAAAGGCTAATTTTCAACTGGGTTTTCATACAAATTAACACAGTACCAGTTACATAAATTATGAAACTAGAATTTATAATGTTAAAAAAAAAAAGTATTTCCATGTTCATACAGAGACTATCTTTAAAATAACTGACTTTCTTACCACCAGCTGCTAGTGCTGCTAGGTTTGGACCCAGAATAGTAGAGACATCACAGATCAGTTACAAGAATTTTTGCAGCAGATGCGGATCTCCAGGCTCTTTATGCCTTCGAAAAGTTTTTTAGCATTTACTACCACTTTTTATCCTGGAAATAATGTAAACTTCATTAGAGAAACCTTAACATCCTTCTATCAGATTTTCCTGTTACCAAATTTAAGGCAAGGAAGCATGTGATTCTTTCAACTGTGGCATGGAGTGGAGGAAGTAACCCATTCCTGGGAATTGCCTATGTGGTTTCTGGTGCAGCATCAACCTTGGCAGGTTTTGTCATAACTGCTATCCACTTAAAGCTCAGAAAAAGGAAAACGTACTTTCAGAAGGAGTAAGGTTCCGTAGCTTTCTGAACAAAGGCAAAGGTGTGCTGTAAGAGAGGAACATGCAGCACCAACCTTTCATTCTTTCCCCTGAGCGCTTGTAGCACCAACCTTTCATTCTTTCCACTGAGCGCTGGATGTCTTTCAATAACAGGTTTGGTGAACATAGGCAAATTGAGGGCTATTCCATCATCCAGAACCCAACTTACCTGAGGCTGCATTCTTATTATAATCTATGTGTGCTCCTAGTAAACTTGTAGTGAGATGGACTTCAATCAACAGATAGTATAGTGGGTTGAAATTGCAATGGCAAAGAAATTAAGTGGTACTAATGTCTGGCCAGAATTAAGGGTCTGTTCATTTCTTACTCAGCCCTTAATTCAGAAAGTATTTCTCTTGACTTAAACGGAGGTTTGAATGGGTAAAGTGTGGTCTTGATACAACAAAAAGCTTGAGCAGGTAGAACTCGGTGCTAAAATCTGTTTGTTGGCCACGTGTGGCCTGACTGGCTTGGCTTAGGTTTTATATACCTTTTTCAGCTATCCTGAAAAAGCAACCAGTTTAGCACAGCATATTCATCACAGTTTGATACCTGAGTCATGGTTGAATACAGGACAGTTTTTAGGAGTTTCGAGTTTGTTTAAACCCAACTTACTGATTTTACCTAGGTACTGAGACTAACCTGCACAGCTAGAGGGCATCAAAACACTGACTTACAATTTTAATTATGATTTAATGGAAAGTTTAAATTAAAATCTCCTGTAATACTATATTTAACAGAAACATCTACCTAATGTAACACTTAGGCCACGGTTGCACTCCTACCTACTTAACCCTTCCACACAAAAGTTCAGATTCTTACATGTCCTTTTCCCTTTCAAGCCCCCATTTTTGTATTGCATTGACTTATTGTCAACAGAAAGCATCAGAAGATCTGACAATATTCAGAAAGTAAACACTGCAGCTCATGAATAGGCTTACAAGTTTTCGTGTTTCATGGTCAAAATGTTACACATTTAGGAGGTATTTCCAGGCTCTAACAAAATGTAGAAACAGCGCTGAAGCATTCAGGTCAAGTATACTGTGGTACATCTGATTTTTTTTTTTAAATAATGTGTCTATTGCAAAAGTGCAAATAGAATAAAAAACTTCAAATTTATTCTTTGATGAGAATTCTGGGTGCCTTACCTCATCCTCCCCTAAAAATATCTCCATACTAAACCAAATAAAAACCACAGACTAGAACAACAGAAGGGAATGTGGCCCACGGTCTGTGAGCCACTGTCAAGGGCACCCACATCTGCTTTTAAAAGTGTCTCGGACACTTGGGAGCTTGTAACCTTTCACAAATGGCCTCTGGTCAATCTCTTTGCAGCCACAGCAGCTACTGTTTCCTTTAATCTCTGCTTCATAGTTGTGCCACGGGCAGCAGAAGTTTACAGCCTGGCCTGCTAATACAGTCTTGCTTCATTAATGTTTATGCTGACCTGCTGGGCCAAGGTGAGTGTTCTTGTCCACTTTTCCTGGTCAGGGCCAGTCACCTCCACCAGAGAGTTGTAAGAAATGAGGTTCCAGTATTTCAAACCCTTACATCTAAATCTGTCAGGAGCTGTGGGAGAACCCTTCTTCTCACTGGACTGGACATAACAGAGCATGAAGCAGTACATTTAGCAATGCTTCAGCTCATTAGTCTAAATCATTTCTAACAATGAGACGTGCTCCTAAAACTTTTAAGTCCTTTTGAAAATGAAATCCCATGCAGCCCTCTGGAAAGCCCTGATGGGAGTTGCTGCCAAACCTGAACTTAGGCTTTCTGGCACCAAACAGACCACAGGAGCTTCTGGGTTTTGTTGGTTTTTGGTTTTTTTTTCTTTCCTTCCTCCCTTTTTTTTTTTTCTTTTAAATCCACCAAGAAACTGGCTTTCAGGAAATGCTATGTCATCTGAGAGGTTAAGTCGCAGTGTGATTGTGACTGATTTTATTCTTCATGAAGTATCTAGTAAAAATGTTAGTAAAAGGAGACTGAATAATGATGTATGTATTTCAGTGAGTCAGTGTCTACCAGAAAAGAATCTTGTTCAGAAAAGTCTAGGAAGTAGTGCTTAACAGTTTGCCCATTATCTCCCAGAGGTTTGTACAAGAGCCTCTTCTCTTGAAATGTGCATTGTCTTCAAACCCCTCCTCAGGGAAAACCTATCTTCAAACAAATCTTCTTTCTGTTATTCCGGAAATCGTCAAAGCCTTTGTTTATAAATGCCAAACATCTTTTTCATCTTACCACAGCTTTAAACATGTCTTACATCTTTCTTGTACCCTCTGAACAGTGTCCTTGGAAGCTGCTGCTTGAGCTCCAGCAGTTACTGTTGCTAAATCTGAGCAACTCTGCTTTATCATTCAGGATTATGCTGCCCAGACCAGAGCAATGGGAATAACAATTTAGATGAACTGCTCCCAGCAGATGGAGTCTGCCTTGCTCAGAAACATGAAAAAAAGTTTTACCAACCTCCTTACAGTGCCTTTTGTGCCAGTGCTATGGCTGTGCTGTTGGCTGGTCTGCCCCTTGTGCCAGAGCTTGCATGAACATGCCTTTTCAAGAAGATGTTGTAGTTGTGCTTTTCAGTGCCCACTGTGGGGAATATTCCATATGAAATGTTTATTGCATTGTTTCACACTACTGCTGCTGCCACCTTATTCCCTCTTGTGCAGGGGCTGAAACAGAAGTGAGAGCTCTAGCTGGAGGACCAGCCTAATGTAACAGAACAGTAGCAAAAGCTGTGTGCTCCTTGGTGTGGCATGTGTCGGGATTGTTTCCTTTTGTCAGCTGCTGATGTATCAGCAGGAGGCATGATGCTAGACAAAATCCAGTGTGACTTTGAATTCATCTATTCTACTTGTTAAGAAATTGTTAAATCAAGTTGATCAGGGAAAACATACCAAGATTTGGAGAACAGAGGTATGACGGAACCAGAGATGTTGCCCTTTTGCTGAGGTACACATTGCTTTTAAAATACATGGGGTGTCATGACCAGTACTGCATCTTAGGCACAGCACTGCTTTTGCCTTGCACATTAGATATTATGAATTAAGATTATGCATCTTGAGTAAAGAAGAAAAAAAGGTAAAACCTTTCAAAATTGAATTTTTTAATTAGCTTCTCTAGCAAGCATACGTACACCAACAGTAAGTGTGCCTTTTTCTGTGAGAGATTAACGTATGTGGACTTATCCATTCGGTACAAAGATGTCTGGGTTTAAGATTGCTGAAAAAAATTAAGAGGTGTACCTGGAAAGTGTGGAAGTGTGGGTCAACAGCATCACTTTGAGTGCTACGTCACTAAGCCATAGAAGATTTATTGCCACTATTTGTAGTATTTTGGCATATCAGAATTATTAAAGTCTTTTAATCCCTTCCCTACAGAGCCAGCACTTCATAAAATAGCAAAATACTGAAAAAAATACTTGTTTGCTTTCAAAGCAAAATGCTGTTTCCTTTGTTACTGCTACTTAAAGCCATCTATTGTGTCATTGCTGTATATTCAGTACCTATGAGCTGATGGAAGTTTGCCTATTTCCTTCACTCTCAAAGAATGATGTATGTCAGAAATGGGTGTTATGTATGATGGACTGAAATTAATGGATGCTTAAAGTACTAGACAGTGTGGGGGTTTTTTCTCTTCCCCGTCTTTTTTCTAGAACAGATAAATAAAGAAGGACATTTTTATGGGGTTTTTTTCTTATGTATATAAATATATATATAATATATATATTTATATTTAATAAATGGAAAACTGGACAAAGGATTCCTGTTAGTAGAAGTAATCTAATTTTATATGGTAAATATGGACTAAAACAGGTGAACTAAATGGCATGTAAGTTTTTGTGGTTTGTTTTGGGTTTTTTAATACATTTTTCCATTTATGATTTTGAAGATGACAGTGTTCTATCATATGGAGTTCTGTAGTTCAGTTTTAACAGTGGCAAAAATATCTGAAGGTGAAAAGATCCCATTATTGTGAAAAACTTACATGCTATGTTAATCTCATTTCTAAATTACAGGGAGTTATAAGAGAGCGCTGTATTTTAATAACAAAAACTGTTGTACTCCTGCCAGCTTTACTTTTGCCAGCTTTGTTTAGGATTGCATTTCATCAATGGATTCTATATCTATATAGAATCATAGAATCATAGAATAGAGTTGGAAAGGACCTTAAGATCATCTAGTTCCAATCCATTAAAGTGAAGCAGGAGTTACAGGGTATTTCAGTATCACTTCAGTTACAGAAGTTTTCCAAATCTTCCTCAGGCTTTACAGTTTCATGCATATACGTGCAGTATCTGTCTGTGCGGGTTGGTTTTTCTATGTTCTAAACATAGACATTTGGTTAACTCATCTCAGCTAAAAATAAAGGGATGAATCCTTCATGTGAAAGAGATTTGCATGCTCACAGGCCTATAGAATCTGGAAAAATTGGTTACATGCTACATCTGTTTTATATAAACAGCTATGTTGCATGGAGGTTATTAATAATAGTGTTTGGATGGGGTGCCATGTATTTTAATAACACATTACAGTGTAAAAGCTTTCTCTCCTTCTTCTGAGAAATCAAACTAATACAAAAGTAAAACCAAAACTAACAGTTCAGGGAAGGGAGGGCTTGGAAGGTTTTGTTAATGTAAAGAGAGGTTACATACCAGTTTGGATTTAAGTTTAGATCTAAAATAGGAGAAAGCAGTTGCTTGTTGCATGATAAGAAGGTGCTGTCTTCCTCAGTTGGAGCAGTATGGTATAAGAGACAGAGCTGGTTTGAAAAAATAACTGTAACTGCACCAGGAGGGAGAATGGTGGAAGGGGCAAAGTGCTGCTTCTGCTCTTGGATACCAGGGTAAAAGAATTTGGCTGAGCTGCTTAAGATGACAGTGCATCCTGACATGGGATCTGGAAAACCCATATGATTTTGGGGAGCAGTCAAGTTAAGTAAAAAAAAAAACCACTCGGCTTTCAATAGAAAGTTCACACTCTCTGAACTGTGGTG
>JAVHNF010039565.1:2696-12993 GCA_034783455.1 Micropsitta finschii
CCCCCCCCCCCCCCCCCCCCCCCCCCCCCCCCCCCCCCCCCCCCCCCCCCCCCCCCCCCCCCCCCCCCCCCGAGAAGATTACAAATTGCGTGGTTTGACTTGTTGACTGGTCTTAAACAACCACAACACTTTTTCTTCAGGGCCATACTGAAAATAATATTCTGAAGGTTGGGTAAAACCAGGATTAGCTAGCTTTTAGTCTTTTGAAAGACATAATAAAGCTAATTTTCAGAATCTGCACATGAATTAATGTGGCTAATTAGTTTTAAACTGGCCTTTAAGATGTGCTGCTATATGTTCTCCACTGCTAAGTGTTGCTAAAGAACTTGTATAAAACTGTGAAGGCACTGGGGAACTGCAAGCATGCTGCGCCATTGGAAATAATTCCTACTGAAATTCTGTGTAACAGCATTCATTTTGCTCTGGTTTTAAGGATATCCTTGGATTATTCCTCAAAATAACTTGTGTATTTAAAACAACTTCAGACTCATGACAATGATTATGCTACTGATTCCTACTGTCTAATAGAATGATTTTTTGATTTTTTGATTTTGAATTCTTAGGTTGGCAGAATGTCACCCTTTAAAAAAAACAAAAACAAAAACAAAAACAAAAAATAAAGAAAAAACAATCTAAACAAACAAAAAAAACAAACAAAAAAACCCCAAAACACCCTATAAAACCTCTTCACATTCAGAATACAGAAAGGACAAAGCAATGAATTTCTCTTCATCTTGGTCAATATTGTAACATTTTAAACTAGATTCCCACAGTTTATTTCATACATTTACAGATATATAGACAGTCTGAGTCTTCATTTGAACTTGAGATCCCTGAAAATACATTAGTGTAACTGGTGTTAGGTAGCTCCCGTTTAGATTTTCTTTTTCTTGTAGTAGAAAATACATAAATAGAATACTTTGATCTAGACTAGTCATACGAGACTCTATGCTTGTCTTTATGAAGGACAAATAAAAGAATAAAAGCATGTCAATTAAAATATAAAAAAAAAAAATAAAAAAAATATAAAATATAAAATATATATATATAAAAACCCCAACAAAATATATATATAAAAAAAAAAACCAAAAAAAAAAAAGATAAAATTTGATGAAGAAATTGCTGGAATTTATCCTTGGTAGCAAATTAAAGCCTTTTATATCTATTTTCTGGAGAACCATCTCTTGACTGTGTGTATGAGAAAATCAGCAACATACCTGGTGAACCATTTTCCTAGTGAGCAAGTTTACAAGAGCAAAGAGTTGAATTGCCTTGCAAATTATCAGTTTGACACCTCAGCTTTTGTCCCATTTGTGACCATGTTCTCATCCCCTTTTTTCTTTCCCTTCCTACTCCTGACCAATTTTTTCTAGCACTCTTTCCTTCAAAATTCTGCACTCCCATAATTTGAAAGTCCTTATGCTGCATATTCAAAGGTACAGAGTGACACAATCTTCTAAATAAGAGATTTTACGTGCCGCATAATTTTTATCTGTAATGCTAAATCTAGTTTAGCTTTGGAAGTATAGTTAGGCCTACCTTACTTATCTGTATAGGATTCCAAAAGGCCCTATTTTTACAATCCCTTTCTTCTCCCCAGTGTATCTCTAGAATTAAAAGAAAAACTCAACCTTGATCATTATCAAAACTGTAAACAATTGTCACAGTCAGAAGCCATCTCTTTGCTGTTTTGCACACACTGTTCTGTGCATTTTTGCCTTTGTTCTTGCTATTCAACTATCAGAATTCATTTCTACTACAGGTTCTTATCTCCGAGGAATGAAATAATATTTTTATTACCAATGATTAAGCATACATTGAAAAATATCATCTCTTCAACTAAACGTTTTTATGGAAGAGACAGATATGAAAAGTGGTGGGATATCCTCCTCTGCTACTAGATAGATAAGGGGGCTGTACAGTTGAGTCCTACAGTAGATGGAACAGCTCTTGCATAGGAAATCTTCCTCAGACTTGGAATGACAGTAGGAGACAGGTGGAATCTGCAGATCATTTTTCTGTCAAAATCTAGCAAGGATTGAATAATTATGTGTTGTACAAAATCAGATTTTTCTAAGTTTTTATCACTTAACTAAATGCTCATGCCTTTGTTGCCTCATAGCTTCCTAATGAAAAATGTCCCAGAAGTCCCCAAAACAATTAACTAATATATTAAAAAATAGCTAGTGGAACTAAAAATATGTTGCAGAATCTAATTTAATTCTGACAAATGGCAGAGCAGTTTTTCTAAAACTGACTTACCGTATGGAAATTTAGTTCGAGCAACTAGAAATAATAAACTCAAAACCAGCTTATAGGAAACTTTCAGTATGGGTACTATTAACATGAATAATGCAGACTTGTCTCAGATTTGTCTTTCGGGCTTTTTTCCTATTGTCATATTGCACTCTATATATTATCTTATTTTACTTGCTTTACTTAATGTACTTGCAAAATACATCAATTAATTTTATCTCTGGTGACCAAAATCTAGACTCTTGCTGATTATGTCTATTTTGCAAGTGAACAAATTATTCACTAATGAGTTAGCTAGCAAAAATTAATTCATCTTGAGACATGAATTTCCTTTCTCTGCCATCCCACAGGTGAAAGATAAGTGACTTATTCATAACAGAACACGAATTCCCACATTATATTTTTGGCTTCTTATGCTTCTCAGAATATGCCCACTGGTCTTTCTGTTGTGGTTATATTTTTGTAAGTCTGGGATATCATACTTTTCTGAGGAAAATTATTTTCTCGAGAAAATATTCTATATCTCGAAACCAGTGTACTGCTAAAATGGATATTTTGAGCTATGTTTCTTTTGACTGTTTAATGTGCAAATATGCTAGAATTTGAGATAGAGAAAACATGGTCTATTTTCTTTGCATGCAATAATATTTCTTGTGCCCAAACTATTATTCATAGAAAATTTTAATTCCAGTGGAGCTCTGAAGAGATCTTATGAGAAAACTTTGATCAGAAATAACATTCTGATGGATGTCTTCTTGGCTCAGAACCAGTTTAGCCAAAGCCCCAGGTATTCACACACATACATGGTGTGAATATGGTATGCATCCTGTCTTCTGAAGAACGTTCTCCCATGTTTCTCAGACACTATTAATTTATGATTTTCAAGCACAGTTCTGCTTAGATCCTCAAGGAGGAATCTAGCATTGGGTTTTTTTTGGCAGTGTACTACAATTACTGAAGTAGTATTATTCCCTAGTATTATTTCCTAACTCACAAGTATAATACATAAATTGATTAAATAATTGCCTAAAGTAAGCAGCTGAATAAAGAAAAATAAACTAGTCCCCAGTTTTACAGGGACTTAGCAAGTTTCAGAAGCTAGAGACAGCAAAGATGTGCAGGCCAGCAGATGCCACAATTTACTGAAAACCAAACATTTTAAATATTATTTTGAGATTGTGCACACCTGTGTTGTGTCTGTACATATAGGAATATATATATATGCATTACTTATTTTTAGATTACATTTACTTGGATGATCAATAAAGAAAATTTGATACTTGTGTTTTAAGCGCAGCTGGTATCTCAGAACCCAAGACAATACTATAGGTACAATTCACACAAGAATTCTTGCTAGATTTGAATTAAGCTAACTGCTTGAAAAATCAATTAAGTTTAGTGCATTAATTTCTTGTGTTAGATGGGTAAATGTAAAATTTCTCTGTGTATGTTAATTGGATCAAATTGGCTCAAAGCATGCAGAGACACACCACTTTGCTCTAAATTAAACACTAAATATGAGGGGAATCAGTCTTGTTTCTTAACATTTTTTAAAATAGCAAGACCTGATTTGGTTAGGGGAACTTCAGCTATTTCAAGAATCACCACAACAGTGGAACATGTGGAGCCTGGCCTAGAATTAGGTGCCTTATTCTCTATGCTACTGAGAATAAAGGCAATATTCTTTAAGAATTGAATAATCAGGGCTGGCTTCCATCTCCTTTAATTATGACAGCTCCATTACCTTCCTGTTCATAATCAAACTATTCCTGGATGGCATCCCTTCCCTCCAGCGAATCAACAGAACCACACAGCTTGGTGTCATTGGCAAACTTGCTGAGAGCGCACTCAATCCCACTGTCTATGTCACCAACAAAGATGTTGAACGAGACCAGTCCCAACACCGATCCCTGAGGGACACCACTCGTTACTGGTCTCCAGACGGACATCGAGCCATTGACCACAACTCTTTGAGTGAGGCTATCCAGCCAGTTCTTTATCCACCGAGTGGTCCACCCATCAAATTGATGTCTCTCCAATTTAGAGACAAGGATGTCGTGTGGGACAGTGCCGAAGGCTTTGCACAAGTCCAGGTAGATGACGTGAACTGCTCTGCCCCTGTCCATCATCCCGTAGCCCCATCATAGAAGGCCACCAAATTGGTCAGGCAGGTTTTCCCCTTAGTGAAGCCATGCTGGCTGTCACCAAGCACCTTGTTGTTTTTCATGTGTCTTAGCATGGTGTCCAGGAGAATCTGCTCCAAGATTTTGCCATCATTCCTTAGTGCATGGACCAATCCCTATAAAGCTGCTGAGTTCATTCAGTCCATGATGTCCGGCTCCATCTCTTGGAACAGTCCTTCAGAGCGGGAGAGAAGGTGTGCAGTGTTGGATCGTTGTCAGATGAAGACGCTGCGGAACTCATCTGGTCACTGCGGAGCTGGTCTGGTTTTGTCAAAGTTCATTCTTTGTTGGGATGATGATCGGAAGGAAGTCAGGGCCAGTTGCTGGTGACCTGAATTGCATGTTTCACAGTCGTGAATAACCTGGGCAATAGTGTCCATTGTTAAATCTATCCCTCGATCACGAGCCCACCTTTATGTTGCATCTCCGCCCATCGGCCCAGAAATAATTCACCCTTATGTTGCCAATCTAAGTCCATCTGAGACACTTCAATCCAAGCAGCTTTATCCACTTTTTGGTTGTTCTGGTGTTCCTCAGTGGCCTGCCTCTTGGGTACATTAGCATCTACATGGCATACCTTCACCACCAGGTTCTGCACCCGGACAGCAATAACTTGCCACAGTGCAGCAGCCATGATGGGTTTACCTGTGCTTTGCCCATTGCTCTGCTTTCATTGCTGCAAGCACCCTCACAGGGCATTTGCTACCATCCATGAATCAGTACAAAGATAGAGTAATGGCAGGAAGATGCAGAAATGAGGCCTACAGTACTCTTACCGGTTTTCCGTCTATTACAGATTATCATCCAGTGAAAAACCCTCAAAGATTTTTACACTTGTTGCCCCCCAAAACACACACACGACTTTTTCCACATCAGGAACACCACAGCTAGCCCAACAGGACTAGAAACAGTCCACACGCTGGGGTTTATACCTTGTCTCAGGCAATGACTCATTCAGACTGGTGCTGCAGCAGGTGCAAAGCATTCGTGGTGGGCAGGGACTGGTGAGAAGAGACTTGATTTTGCAATGAGTGTGCTTTGCTACATGAAGTAAGTCAGTGAATCCTTCTGTGCTTCCAGTTATAACAGCAATCTATGAAATGAAGCTCCTTTTTTTTTGGAGCGGTATCCACTTCCCTCTTGGCATCGACTCTCTCTGAACCCAGATTTGCACTGTATACTCTCAAGGTTGAATATTCATTGGTAATCACTGCAACCAAAATAGCTGGTTGTCTATGATTTTTTTTCCCCCATTTGAAAGTGCAGATTCCCTGTACACTACAAGTTTTTTCTGCCCCGCATAACCTGCCAAAATCAAGGGCTTCTACGTTATCAACACAAAGACATCTGCACACTGAAAGGAGGAGGCATCGAAGACTGATGAGACCGGCAGAAATCAAAAATCAACAGAGAGCACTGTTTTGTTATTCATTTCTATTGTTTATTATTTGGAAAGACTGTTTTTTAACTCAGTTCAGTATGCCACAGAGCACATACATGACCAAGCAAAACCGGCCCCACTTCCACAGCAAGTTAAGAAACAACCATCCCTTTCCCTTTTTACCAATGCTCTGTTTCAAAATGGTTCAGTGCAATCCTCAGTTGGTGTCATCCTTCAGAGATTTCTTACCCCTCAGGTGAAATTCAGAGAGTAAATTCAGGTGTAAACCAGTTTCTTCTTCCATGCTGGTAGCATAGCTGGTAAAGAGCATGAGATTCGTGTCCCGTTCCCAGCTCTGACTTCTTAAGTGACTTTCAAAACCAAACTTCACATCCCTCTGCCTTCATTTCCCTTATGGTAAAATGGAAATAACAATACCTAGTTCTTGAAAGAGTCCTTTATAAGATCTGTGTGTTATTGTAACAGCAAACTGTTATTTGCATATTCCCTGTCTTCTTTGTATTCGTTCTTCTCCTCCCGCTCTTTCTCTTCGGTACTGCTGCCGCCTGATGCCATCACCCAGAGTCTCTGTATGTCTTGCTTAGACATGAAAGAGGCTGCAACCAAATGTGGGCTTTCCATTTGCCACTTAGTCTGTAGCTGTCTTTGAAGTATTTCAAGAAGTACTCCCTGACGAAGTAAGAATGCAGTTTTTCATGTGAGATTATATTCCTTGCAAAATATTCTCCCAGCAGCGAGAAGGAGACAGTGATGTAAGAAGAGAGCATTCCCTTCCTTGCTTTTTAGCAGGTACTAAGAGGGTGACCTCTGTGATTCTCCCTATAGAACAGAGGCAAGAAAAACTCTTTGTCATGATGAAATCCAAACCCCCAACGTGATGGGGCACAGCGTGAACAGCCAGACTGTCATTTTGCTTTCCTTTTAGAAAACCCAAGCATGTGTCTCATGGCTGATGTTAAAGGTGACCTGCAAATGGGGGTTAACAATGAAACACAGTGAACCTGAAATGAAATGATTTTTTCTGGTTGTTTTTTGAAGCATCGGGTATTTAGGCCGATCTACCCTGTGAGATTCTGCACAACTGAAGAATTACTGAAATCGGAGCTTAAAATAAAAAAAAAGGGAACTGCAGAAAGCAAAAATTGGTTTAGTTGGGTTTTTGAAACCTATAGATACCGGTTTAACTTCAATGACTAAATAACATTTTGGGCGAAAGAAGCCTTTCTTAAGTGTTTCGAATCCTTTGGTTCAGTTTTAAATAAACCCAGAAGCTCTTAAAACTTGTGCAGCAAAGCCAGAAAATATTAGATTTTATATTCTTTGTGCTTGAAAGATAAATAAAGGAGGGAGGGAACAAGCCTACTTCAGGCTTTACTTGTCATAGAGAAAATAACAACCCGCGTACTGTTAATTGAAATTAAGCAACAAGTTAGGTGCTTTGTTTGGACAAGGCTGCTTCGTGCTCTTAAAGCTCAAAACCAATCACAGTTCTTACTTGGCGAATCATTTAGAAGATATACCCGTAGAGCTGCTAACCAGCACATGAAATGATGTGGCAAAACACGTGTGAGATCTCTAATTTCTCTGCAGGGCAAGGTGAGATTTAGCTTCCTCACAATAAAAAGAACATTTTAAGGGGGCACCCTGCCTATGGCATTTTTGAGGAGTGCATTTTCACACTGCCCTAGCAGTTTCACTCCTTTCTTGAATCTGGTGCTTTTGCCTCGCATCCTTCCATTGCTTGCTTCAGCAAGCAGCCTTGCTTTTAGCTAGACCCACATCAGTGATGCCTCTTCCACTGGGAGCCAGCAGAGCTAACTATCAGCAAAACTACTTTCTGAGCTCTGAGATCAATTCCTTCCCAGGATGTTGTGTCAGCTTCCCTACCTTCTGCCTGCCATTAATTTCACTGGGCCCCCAGGTCAAACAACTGGCCAAAATCTGGAAAACAGCTGATGGTCAGAGCAGCTCCTACTCAGCATGTCCTCTCAGAGGGCACGCTCCTGGGCTGGTCCTTTTGAGTGGCTGGACCTGCTTGACCCAATTTGTGGATTTTTGATCACTCCCCTGGGTCACTGATTTTCCACTTGAGGTTATTGGCTTGACCCCCAAACCGTGGGTCACTTGGGAGGTGTGATACAGCCCCGTGAACTCTGAACACATCAGGAGCCAACAAAAACAGTGAGGGAGGGGAGAAGAATTTCATTAGCCCTCCTCAGAGGGGGCAACGTCTGCCGAGTGAAGAGGCAGGGGCTGTTTGGCTTCTTGTAGAAACAAGCACAGCATCTACAAGGGGCTGCCAAGTAGAAAGTGTTTGCTTTGAGTTGTTATGGCAATTTATTTAAGGATAAACAACAGCATATACTTTTACACCATGAGCTATCAAGTGAAGATAGTGCTGCTTCAGAGGAGCCCTGTTCTTCCTGACAGGAACTGCCTCCAGTGTCCCAGACTTACTCCTAATCGTAACAGTATTCCTACAGCCAGAGCTTGGTATCTATAGGTTTTTCTTCTTCCTTAAAAAGGCTGACTTTCTCATGGTTAATTTGACTCTCTTGGGAAAGGAAGGGCTGTTTTTCCTGTCTTGTAAGACTTGTTAGATGGTGGTTCATGTCAGAGGTTCATGGAGACTCCCCAGGCTGGTTGGTTGCACTGTGAACAGTTCCCTAAGAACCAGACTTCACTGGGTATGGCTGGTAGTTGGGGAAGAATGAATCCTCAGGAAATAACTTGTCTTCCACATGCAGTGCTGGTCATAAAAGGGAAGAAAAGTGTTGTCACTGTAGCATATGTATCTGCCCACATGTCACCTGCTGGGATCACCAGGGAAGTGAGCTGGAGAATGTGGCATAGCCACAAGGATATCTGTCATGAAATTTCCTCCAGTTTTGGGCAATTACCAGGGTTTCCCAAGGTTTTACTAATGCAAGAGTTCTGGCAATCATTGGTTCTATCACTGCTTATATTATCGCCAAGGCTGCTAAAACCCTCATGCCTTCTGTCTTTCTGGGGCTTCCGTAAAGGATTTATGTAAAGCTGATTCAAGTCTTGTCTCCATGTACAACCTCTCCTCCCAGCTGCTAAGCCCTGACTTAGACATTCAAGAATGATGGCATCTCTAGGTGTTTCACACTCAGAGAAGGGAAACTGGTGCTTGAACGTTGATTTTTTCAGAGGCAGATTTTTCCCTTCTCTCATGTTCCTCTGCAGTTTATCTACACAATCAAATGTGTTTTCTCTAAGTGAACCAGTGGTGGATCTCAGCAGCTTGGGAACATGCTTCAGGTCTAGTGTGCTTGTTCTCTGATGGCTCAGACTCATCTTCACTGCACAGTCCTAGGTCAAAGCTGCTTGAATGCACTACCCTCTGCACAGTCACAGCATCTCCTAGAATGGGACCAGCTGAGTTTTCCTAGAAACAGCTCTTTTGGCTAGATGGCAAAACACTGCAACATCCAGACCTCCTGCGTGAGATGTGGGATGAGCTGGGTGCTGAATTCTCAGTACATTACATTGGTGGCTTAGTCCTGTTCTCCAGTCATTTTTGTACCAATTAGTCTTGAATTTGTTATTTTAGAGTAATTCAATTTTGCAGTCCAAAAGCTACCTGACTTTTCAGTGAATTCTGGATCAGGTTCCAAGCTCAGTCCCTTGTAATGTGATCCACAAGAATTTGATTGACTATAGCTGCCAATGAGAACTTCTTATAAAATCTAATATACAGGATTTTGAGCATTATCCGTATATTAAAAGGTGATGGGTGTAGGTTTGGCACTTGTTTCTATTGGTTTGCTGCTTGACACAAAGCAGTTCCTGACATCGCAGAAGCCTTTTATGATTGGAAGTGCGTTTTTGCACACAGAGGAACTAAAAGCTGGGTGTGATGGGACTGAGTAGTGAATGAGTCGTCGTATAGAAATACATGAAGCAGCTCTTTGGCCTGCTGTGGAAATTAGGCTTTGCTGCAAGGCGTAGGTGTGTGAGCAAAGACAGCAGTTGTCTCAATGCATACAGTTAAGAGTCCTTTTAGTATCTCAGAGGGTGGCTTCAGGCCCTTCAGCACTCTGTCTGGACTGTCTCACAAGGAGGGGGGGGAAGGGGAGGCTGGGAGTGCCTGTCTTTTATAATGTTCTGGTTTTAAAGCAAAAAGTCCCTTGGGAGCATAGGGTCCTAAAAGTCCAAGGCCTGGAATTCTTCCTTTTGCTCTTTCCATTTTAAACAGGAAACATTTGCACTAAGTTATTCCAGGGGGAGAACTGTAGGTTCATTTCAAGGCAGATAATGTTTGTTCATTGCCTATGTCCATGATTTACCCCATGGGCTTAAACGAGTGCAGCAGAAAACCACATGTTTTGTTTTACCTCATGCAAAACAAGTTCCAGTGAGTCTGGGAGCCCAGATTAAGAAAGGGGGAGCATGCTTGTAAAATCTCTGTGTGAACAAGGGAGTCATTGAT
>JAVHNF010039578.1:17442-31108 GCA_034783455.1 Micropsitta finschii
GGTGCCCAGAGAAGCTGTGGCTGCCTCATCCCTGGCAGTGTTCAAGGCCAGGTTGGACACAGGGGCTTGGAGCAACCCGCTCTAGTGAGAGGTGTCCCTGGACTGAATGATCTTAAGGTCCTTTCTAATCCAAACCAGGCTTGGATTCTATGGTTTTACATTGCAGAGTGGGCCTACTGACTACTGTCTTCTGTCATCAGTTTGGGGATTCTACCAGTGCTGACAATACACCCCAGCTTGTGTACTGTGTGCTACTCCTCCACCTGGTTCTGTAGCTTCAGGAGTTTCAATGGCTCAGGCATCGCTGTGAGGATGTTGATGCTCCCACCATCTTGCTGCTAACAAAGCACTGGATCAGTGTGTTTTAGCAATAGGTCAGGAAGTGGCTTGAAGAGCAGATTTCCCAGTTCCATGGAATGGTGCTTGCTGACGTTAATGCAGTCACAGGTATTTTGACAATCAGATATGGGGGATTTAGGGAAAAGAAGAAGAAATAATCCTTGGAACAGCTTTAGCCCAGGGCATTGCTTTACATCCAGAAGCACCAAAAGGACGTAGTTACGCAGTTATTGCTGCTGTCCTGTGTCAGAGTATTGTAGGGTCACGGAATGGTTAGGGTTTGAAAGGACCTTAAAGCTCATCTAGTAATGAGCAGCCTTTGAAAGTTCTACCACTGGTTAGCTGTGATTTCTGATGAACTCACCACAGAGAATACATCTAAATTCACCCAAATCCTGCTAACAGTCTGGATTTTTTAGTATCCTACTTGACTGATGAATAAATCCTGATGCCAACTTCACACATGAAATATAGGACACAAAAGAGAGCAGATTTGTTTAACTGGGTTGATCCTGGGTTTGTATTTCACAACATCCCTGATGACTTATTGCCAGAAGCATCTATTAAAGTATTTCACAGCCATTTTTTTACCTTTCCAAAGGATGCAACTAATATATAGCAGCCAGCTAGGAGCCCTGCATTTTAATGTGCCTTTTCATGCAAGCACACCGTGTATAGAATGAGCTATGCAGATACCCTGCTCACACTCAGGATACACAAAAAGATCCTACAACCCCCCCTGTAGCAATTTGGTTTTCCAATGTATGATCCATTTGCAGTTCCTCTATTGCCAGGTAATTGCAAATGTCTTCCCTATTAACATGCACTGTATAACCATCTTTTCTAAGTCCTTTTTGTATCCCCAAAGACACTCATAGTCAGGGATTGAACCACCTTTATTGGGGTTAGGTGAGAGCTGAGCGAGAATTGTTGAGCACGGTGTCCCACTGTTTCAGCATGAGCAACCCATTGTGCACCGCTAGCAGGTAGAGACCGTGTCCTTAATGACATGAGATCTGTCCCTTAAATATCTGGTATCCCACCTGACTCAGCACTGCGGCGAGGCTAATGCTGTGAAGAACTTTGTTAGAGGCAGCTCAAAATGAGGAGAAAGCTTGTGGGGTTTGTTGCAGGCAGGCATGCTGATGAAGACATGGGGAACTGGGTTATGGTTGTGTCTGTATGTTTCTATATATTCTATATAAGCCATTTATATTCTATATAAACCATTTCTGTGTGTTTCACATTGAGTGACCTATTGGTTTTCAAAAGAATAGATTATTACTCCAGTCCGCATTTTGGCTCGGCTGAGCTTATCTTACTCCCTGTCAGTTATTGCTGCTCTTACACTGTTAATGCCATGTCAGCAGCCCTTCTATTGAATACACCAGCTTTGGCAGTATTCTTACTAACGTTTGGATATTTGCCCACCCAAGAGCTGCTTAGATTTTAATAGGGAATGCTCAGAGAATCCTCCCCATTCTATGACCTAATAAATTCTGTGCATCAGGAGGACTTGCAGTGAAGAAGATATTGCCAGACGAGGCTTTTAAGAATCAATTGCTTTGTATTGTAAATCGAGCAGCTTCTTCAGCACGTATTGAAGGTGGGATTTGAAGAACTCAGGCTTCCAAGGACAATCTGGTAGCAACTTATTTTCCCTAAGAAAGGCTTGGAAAAGCCTGCGGCGTGGGACAGTTTGATTTATTGAAGTAATGAGGAGATTTCTTGCGTCTTTGGTGTTCATCAAAACAATGTTTGAGAATCGGTCCTTGGGAAGGTATCCAGAAAGGGGAGTCACCTGAAGACTTGCTGCAGCTTGTTCAGTGGAATGTTAGGAAGGGCTTCCCTCCTGCACACAGATGTCTTTCCTGTGTCTTTATTTTCCTGTGTCTTTATTTTCCTGTTTACAGCTGGTTTACAGCTCTAAGAACATTCTCAGCTCACAGCTAAAGTCAACTATTGTGAGGTGGTAAAAGTGTCTTAAAACAAAAGGGAATTGCCACTCTTAATCTCTTTCCCAAACTTTGGCTTCTTCCAGGGTTGTCTCCAATGTCCTTGGCTGTTTCTCTCTGCTCCTCATAAAGAAGATTCACTGAGCTAAGGTTTGCCAGGCAGAGAAGGCAGGCAATAGTAGTGCTCTCTTCTGCTTATGCTGCCTGCATTGCCTTCCTGTGCTGCAGTTGCTACCAGGACACCTCTGTGCCTGAGAGCCCTTCCCAAAGAGGCACTGATAACTCCTCCTTTGTCCCTGGAAGGAGATGGGCATTCTGAGATGATGTGGGTTTCTTTCTCCCTCTATTGACTGCATCAGAAAGTTGAGGTTGGTATGTTCCTAATGTAGGTGCCTGTGTCATATGTATAAGATAATATCCCGCTTTGTGATGAAATGGCAGTGGTTAAGCATGTAAATGTGTCAGTTTTTTCTGGTGAAGGCCAGGCTTTGGGGTTGTTTTGAAAACACATCTTTCATTAGCCCAGTCCATTTTTCACAGGAGAAAGTGCTATTTGTATGCCTGACGTTAAAATATCTCCCAATCAGTTAATGTAAAGCATCTGGTATTTGTCTGTGTTTTAATAAGCCCAAATAACACCACTGCAATCCCTTAATGCTGTTTCTCATATCCTTGTTACAGTAGGTATATATGGGACACATCCTCTGGTTTAAAAAGCTCGCAGGCAATTCCATCAATTTAATCTCAGCGTTAGGAAAAGGATCACAGCAGCCACCCGAGTATTTGGCATTTAAGCTGGTTTTGGTAAAGACTCGTGACATGCTCCTTGGTTGCTAAATATTGACAAGCATGTTCTGGCAAGCAAGATGGAGCTTGGTGGGTTAACAGAGCTCAAGTCCCTGCCTTGACACTGTAACCTATGTCTGAAAACTGTTATCCTCCACCATTTACTTTGGCTTTAGAGGTGATAATGTCCACTTGAATTAGGGATTTCTACTGTCTTTTTAATACTGTAACCATGGATTCATATTTGGTTTAGGACCACGATGAGTGCAAGGTTGCTTGCCCATCTGTGTTTGAGGAGACCTTCAGTGATGTGTTGTGTGTAGAATCACAAATGACAGCAGGAAACCATCCCGAGTTCAAATCTTGAAAGTAGCAGTGTGTAAAATGATTCTTAAATCACATTTCTCTGTTAGGCAGTGGAACACACCATGGCCCAGAACTGTAAGGCTGTGAGAGCATCGAAAGTGAAGTTTGGGCCTGATTCATCGCAGCTTAGAATTTAGGAGATTAATTTTTAGGTGGGTTCTGTAGGTAAAAAGGAAACCCTACTTTCTCCCCCCGATTTTAAACACACGGTGTTTGTAATGCTTGCAGTTCACTTTCTGAACTTGTGAAGAACGAACTGAAGCCTATTCGGGCTTCTAGTAAATTTGGCGTATACACTAAATTGATTACCCAATGCATTGTGCAACATATGGCATTGCTCTGTCTTTGCGTGCTTCGTAGTATTGCCTTCAATTACCAGCATTTGTTTTGATTCCAAGAAATGCACTTGTCTTGGCCCTCTGGTGCTTTGGACTTAAATGCTGGCTTTTCAGTGCTGAACAGATGTGTTAGAGTTGCACACGGAACATTTCTGCTTTGGTGAGTCTTCGTCTTGGAGCTTTCCATGCACAGTATTAAGTCAGTGAGAGTGCATGCAAATGGGATCTCTTCATTTTCATATGTACATGGATTGCTTAAAATAACCTTCAGCATTCCTAGTAACTCTGTGGGACCAAGGAGAAGAAAACAACCCAGTTGTGACAAATACACTGCCTCCAGAGTGAATCAGTTCCCTCAGATATGTTTGACTTTAGGTTAGAGAAAAGCACGAAGGAAGGAGAATGTAGTTCCTTTGTGGGTGACGGCAACAGTCAACAACACTCCTGTGTGATTCTGTGAGCAGCCTTCTTTCCATGCTGGAGGCTGTGGTTTTAATGGGCATAAAAAATCATCCCTGGAATAAGGTGCCCAGGACATTGGTATGTAAAGGAGACCGCTTGAGTTGATTTACAAAGCATCCTTCTCCAAAGCTATGCTTTAAATCACCCCTGGGTTTAGAGGAAAGGGCAGTGTGACATCCTGGAACAAGAATGTGGGATCTGTGTCCAGGACGGGTGACTGCTGCCTCTTCTGCTCAGGTGGAATTGCTCTCTTCACAACCCAGATTTACTCACTCCTTTGCTCTTCAGTGAGATAAAAAGACCAGTGAACACAGGTCAGGAGTTGTGTGGCTGCTGGTTTAATTCAGTGGAAGCCAAGGGGATGAGTAAGTGCATAAATTAATCCCCTTTACCCTTTGAGCTGCCCTCACTGGATGACAATTAAAAGAGCAGTGCACTAAATTCCCTCACATCCCCTTATGTTGCTGTGAATACATCAAAGAAATGAGTATTTAGTCCTATTAATGCTGTTATTTTTTATTAATGCAGAAATCAGATTTATGATAGAGGTATCTACTTTCATCTTGAGATCAGCATTGAGTTGCATAGCTGGTCACAAAGCAGGCCACTATACCTTAGTTACTGGGCTGTTCTTATCTCAGCCTGTGAGTTACATTCTTTTAATTCTCCTCCCTATCTCTCTGGGAGTGGGGGGAAAGAGGGGGGAATGAGTGAATGAGCTATGTGGCTGGGTTTAAACCACGACAGTTCTTTTTGGTGCCCAACGTGGGGCACAAAGGGTTGAGATAACGACAGATCTGACCAGAGTGTGACTAATCGTATTTGTGAAAAGCAGTTGTCACAATGCTGGTTTGTTGGCTCTCAAAGTTGTTTCTCTTGATCTCACAGTTTCAGAATGTCATAGCTTACTTAGAGCCGGTATTTGTTGTGTTAGTGTTTATCAAGCATGGGCCTTGGGCTAAGGTTCTTGTTTCACGGTACTTCATGGTAATGACTTGTAATATGGGCGGGCTCTGGCAGCAGGGCTTGGATTTGTACCTGGCCGTACGGCAGCTCTTCACCGTCCTGGCCCTCGTCCTCACCTCCTTTTTTGTGAGGCTGTGGGGAGCAGAGGGGGAGCGGCCCCGCGAGCCAGCAGCAGCCAAAACGACCCGGGAGAGCAGCCCCGGGGACCAAGAGGTGGTGGGAGCGGGGCCGGAGGCCAGGAGGGAGCGGCTGCCAGTGGAGGAGGTCAGGGCAGTTGAGGAGGGGAAGGAGGCAGCTGCCAAGCAGCAGAAGGAGGTGGAGAAGGACATTCTTTTGATTCTCCTTCCCATCTCTCTGGGAGTGGGGGGAAGAATAGGAGGAGTGAGTGAACGAGCTGTGTGGCTGGGTTTAAACCATGACAAGAGGGAAATGCCATGAGGACAAAGGGGATAGCAGCGTCTCACCCATGAAATCTTGTGGAAGAGGAGTATTTGTTCACAATAATTAACAACAGCAACCTCTTTAAAAGAAATAAATTAGGCTGGAACTTGAGGTCCTTTCCAACTGGTTTTCTATGATAACTGAAATGATGTTGACAATCAGCCAATCATTTGTCATCATCACCAGCACACAGGAGATGCCCAGATGAAAGGCCCACAGGCTGTACCCGACTGTGAAAATCTGTGTC
The DNA here is from genome assembly GCA_034783455.1 of Micropsitta finschii. Taxonomy (NCBI): domain Eukaryota; kingdom Metazoa; phylum Chordata; class Aves; order Psittaciformes; family Psittacidae; genus Micropsitta; species Micropsitta finschii. Next base: position 23,343 of record JAVHNF010039578.1, read on the forward strand.
TGACAGCAAAATTAATTGCCCAGTTCTCTATCCTTTGCAAGCTCTGGCACAGAATAGCTGCTGGGAAATAGCAGCCAGAGGGAAGTGAATGTTTTGGTGATGTGGGGTAGCACTACTTAGCTATGCCCCTGGTAGGGTTTTTGGATATGTCAGTCTTGCACCTGAAATAGGAGTCAGAGAATGGGGCTTATACCTTTAATGTCACTCTTGGAGAAGCCTTCCTGCCAGTATGGCACAAAACTTGGTGCAGGGAGTACTGGTGAAGTATGGTTTAGTCAGCCTCAAGAAGAGAAATATATTTTTACACAGCAATCTGGAAAGCTCTGGACAAATGAGCATTGTGGGATGATCTTTTCTCAGCCAAGTTGCTAGGAGACATCACTGTAGTCAATCATATAACCATCAACTAGTGCTGCTCAGGAATGTTTTTAATAAACTCTTCTATATTGAGGAGTAATTCAGGGAAGGTAAAAGTGCTCCTGGGACCATGCCACTTTTGACAAAAACAAGCAACAAAACCTGCACAGGCAAGGGCTTTGCAGATTCCAGATGGAATTCATGATCCAAAAAGTACAAAGGGAAGGCTGGTGTCACCAGTTTACAAAATACCCAGAAACTAGACAAGGGGAGCAGCTCAAACCCACACCCTGTGATATTCCTTAACAGAAAAATACTGATCTGCTTTCCAACAACCCGTAAGAAACTAATAAGTAAATTGTGTCTACGGTAAGTAGACATATTCACTACACCCAGAAATCTGCATATACTATAGGAAATTTCAAGGGACTTTGAAGTTAGAAAAGATGAAAGATGCTAGCCTAGCCTAGTGTGCAAAACATCCTAATGTCCTTGCAATGGAGGAAGCCCAAGCCCAAATCCTTGCTCCAGGGCTGTGGGGGAATAGAAAGGCCAGGGCAAGGCCCAGCCTTCCTCATAGGCTGGGCGTTTGCTGACAGCCCCAAGCCACTGACTGTTCTGGTACTGGTATCATGACTTTGTAAACAGCCTTCAAGCTGTCAGTGTTGTGCTGATGCAGAACAATTAATGCTGAAATCTGAAAGCATGGTGTGGGACAGAAAACCCTTTTTTTAACACTTCTGCCAAGGGGGGAGATGGCAGCATTTTCACAGATCCAAGCTGCCTGTGTGGAAAGGCTGAATGATAATGGAGGTGGCAGGTAAGAAAACTGAGCAACAAATAGCACTTCATAAAGCTGGAAAAAAAAATAATCAGAAAATACAACATTAGAAATTATTTCCAAACCTACATTTCTTCTAATGAATGTGCCCAATAAAAATATCAACTTTTGTGCACTTTGATATAAAAGCACATAGAAGATTTTAGGGGGAAACAGAACAAGAAAGTACCATTACTCAGCACTGCTGTTAAATAAAATGAAAAAGTCATCAAGTTAAGAGAAAAAACAAACACAAACCACCCAGAAATAGAAAACCAAAGCATCTACCCTTTTACCATTGCTGGACGTACCTGAATAAACATGGCAGACACCTTTCATGTTGCGAAAGTTATTAAACTGTTAAAAAACTGGAGCTCAGACCGAGAGTAAAAGGTTACCTAAATGTTAATATCAAACCCTATAGCCAGGAACAACTCTACTCCAAGTACACCTTCAGGCTGCACTTGCCAACCCAGGCTCCACAAAACAGTGCAGGCTGTTCTGTGGGTGCAGGGCCATTACGCCTGGCACAGCTGAGAGAGGCTGGCTGCACTAACACCATGTCGACGTGGAACAGAGCCAGTCCCTGGAGACCATAGAGGGCATGTAGATGTTAGAGCAATGTTTTGTTCTCGGCTGCCCCCGTGCCTCAGATTTTGAACACCCACATGCAAACAGAACCTAAAACATTACAACATGCTTATTGTGGGCAAAACCCACAGGAGCCCAGCATATGACTGACTGGGTTGTGCTAGTTGTCAGGATGCTGGGACTTTTCCCAGCCCACAAGTCTCGCTATGCTGGCAGATGGGCTGCTGCCCACAGAGCACAAGCAGCTATGCTGCAGATAACTGGTCCTGTGCCAGATCCTCTGTGATGCAGCCCAACTGCCCAGGGCAGCAGTCAGGCTTAAGTTTGGGGTCAGCTCTTTTGTTTGAAGTTTGCATGGAAGGAAGCTGTTTTAATTTAAAGTTGACATTCACCTTCAATCTTCTCCCTTTGTCAGGTACTTTCACAGAGGATTTACTGCTGCCTACACTACTAGCAAATGGATGCGTGAGGGTGCCCAGCCTTTATTACACTTTTATGAGCACTCTTGAAGTTGTAGTTGAGTCAGAGCTGATCCAAACCAGAATTTCACATGGGTATTGGATGGAAGAAGTACATTCAGAGACACCAACCTAATGTTCAGAAATGTGAGGCCACAAGACTGCAATGTGAAAAGCGGATACCGAGATATAAATGAGAGACAATATAAAAGGCAGACATCGGTGTGGAACCCTTTGGTTTCATTTAAAACCCTGGTGAGGTGGGTACACACACAAAAAAATCTAAGTCTGATCAAGTCTCATCCACAGGGTTTTCTTTCAGAGGGCAAATATATTTTACTTTCATACGCCTGTAAGGAAAAACCTATGGTTTTGTAAACCTATGGTTACAACAGAACCAAAACCCAGGCAATACAAAATGAAAAGAAAAAATAAAAACTAAGAACAATCCTAATAGTAAATGGAAATAAATGACTTGTGGCAAGACAGGGGTACCAGCAGGGAAAAATATTTGAGCTGGTCGTATAATACTTGCTTTGCTTTGACAGTATCACTTTTCATGGAAAATCTTGGCAAGAAATGCTGGCTGCAGTGGTTTTAATCTTGGAAATGATCCACGTTAAGACTGGAAGTGAAAAGGCCAGAGGTGGCAAGAGTGCCCTCTGCCTCACCATGTTTCACAGCAGTGATGCCCGTGTCTGACCCCAAATGCCTGCATTCAGCCCCTCAGCTATGTTTGATCAATACTGAAATACAGCATGGAGTATGAGCAAGCCAGCACAGGAAGCAGACAAGGAAGAAAAGTAAGTAAGCTTGGGTCCCAAGGTCTTCAGATACATAGACCTTGCAATATGCAATCATAAACACAAGTCCTTGTGCACAGCAAAAAGGGGGTGCTGTGTTACTGCCATCAGTAACAGTCAAGTAAAATAATACAGAAAAATCAAACTGTGAACCTCTGACCTATAGAATTGGTCCAGGGTCTGTTCTACAGGAAGACATATCCCACACTATGGGAAAGGCCAAGGAAGGAGTCTTGGTACAGCTTACTCCTCACGCAGAGATTGTGTTGCTGGGTATACTGAGATAAATTTCTGATCGTTTCCTTCCTACTCTAAGCTCCTCAGCTAACCCCAGGAGCCACACAGGTACATACAAAGCATCCAAATGGAGAAGGAAAGGGCAGGTCACACTGAAGTGTTTTGTTTGGATTCCTAGACTTTGTTGGTTTTAAGATGGGAAAACTGCACAGCAGTCAGTGTGGTTTTATTGCATGATATACTGAGACAAGACAGGGAAAGACAACACAGGTCCTAATATTACATCAAATAACATTGCAGAGAGCTAAATGGTAAGCAAATGCTGCATAATTGATACAATCAAGAAAATACAGGCAAGTTCTTTCTTGCATTGACTTGTTACTTGGCATTCAATAACTCACTGCCAAGTGAAAGTACAATTACTGAGACCCCACTGCAGAAGAAAAGCATAGTTTAACTTTCTGGCAAAGCTCAAAGTTCAATTACCCTGTAGCAAATCAATCAAATGTGTGCGCAGCAAGCAATGAAACAGCACAGATGCCACCTCACTGCTTTCAGCTGAACGTGGTTTTTCTTCTTTTTAAAAAAACAGCAAATAGCGCTACAAGAAGTTCACACTAGGCAGAAGATGAAAAGAAATCCATCAGCGTCTTTTAGAACAGCAGAGAACAGTGTTCATGAACCAATAAATGATGAACATTCATCATTAGTTACCTGGTGTGATGATTCTTTATACATCCCAAGGTTCATGATACCAGATTAAAATTATATCCGCCACATTTCAATAGCTAGACGTCAGGTATGCAGAGGCAATCATGCACTGAACCATGTGTAAACAGTTTAGCTAGTGCTGATGGATATATAGTTGGGACACTGAACATTTATGAGCACAGTAAATGGCAGTTAACCCAACATGGAGCACTGTTCTGAGCTATGCAAATAAAAGCTGACTCACTATGCACATGATGGCTTGGGAAGTCCCACACATTGTTTAGTAACTCTTTTTTGCACTTTTGTTATGACCAGTACAAAACTGCACTTGTGTTCCTGACACTCTAAGCTACCTACCTCCCACTGGCTTCACTAATAACTGCAACAGACTCCAGTCATGTGGCTAACTACTGGAAAGTATCAGGGACGTATTACCCTATTTACCAGCAGCTGAGGGAGAAAGGATGACACAAAGTTTGTCTTGAATGGAATGGATATCTTTAGTTTCCAGCAGGAATCACTACGCAAGGTTGCTTTTTTCTTTTGTTCAGTTTTTTTTGGTTTTTCCCCCTTTTGTTCACTATTAATGCATCATTCCCAGAGCTGGTGCAAAACTTTGCAATCCCTTTCTTTCAAAAGGCTGAAACCAACTTTGAAATCAAGACCCCTGACCTAATCATTTTTTGCTACAATGTACTGTTTCACCTTGTAACAGAGTATTGTTTCTGCTTTCTGTCTGCCTGTGACTGTTACTTCATTATGGCTACAAGAGCTTTTTCTAAAGAAAAAAAAAAAAATAAAAGGTAAATAAATAAATTCACAAATCTGATTAAAACTGAGCCTGAATTTTGAAAGAACAGCAAGTCTTTGCAAACAGAACTGTATTTTAAGTTATCAAAACAACTGATTCAATGCAACTGATTAAGTACATACAACAACGGAAACGAAGAGAACACCACTTAAATACACAAAGCAAATTCTCACTGTAGTTGTGTAGAACTCATATTTTGAAAGCGGCATCTTAAAAAATTTTATTTAGTATATTGAAAAACAAATGTTACAAAAAAATTTCTATAAACATAGGCAAAAATGTTTAAATAGGATAACTTAATGTAAACCAAACCCCTTTAAAGGATGCAATACTGTAATCAGAGGTTATTTACATTTAGTGAAGACAGAACAACCTTCACTAATTCTAAATATCATTTAAACAAATAATTAAATCATTTCTTGAAACAGTGACACATATTTAAGTTAGTTTTAGTAGATAAATCATCTCAGTCCCAATACAAGATGAAATTCAAGGTTATATTCAGAAGTGGGAAAGGCAGTGTCCGTGACAATTCATATCATCAGTCAAGATAGTACTGCATTGAGACATGCAAAACCTTTAGAGAGGTACAACTATACATTTATAATATTTATTGCATGACAGTGCAATTACAGGATAGGAAAAAAAAGACCAAAGTGATCTGGAAAAAAAAAAAAAAAAAAAAAAAAAAAAAAAAAAAAAAAGCCAAAAAGCTGTATAAAACCCCAGTACAAATGAAATTTTAGTTTTCAATCAGATTAGAAAAGCCAGGCACAAGACTAAGCTATTTTCCCACATTTCATAAATAAGAACAAACCAATTTGTAGTTTGACATTATTCCAACATGGAGAAAGCTGTTCATGTCTTAGAGGAAATAAATTGGGATAACTGTCCTACGCAAGTTTTGTTTAATTATGAAATCTATTCACCAACACGTAAGCTTATAACCCACAGTGGCTGTCATGCTCATGTACATGGAAGAGGCATAACCCAATAAATTAAACTTGTAGATCACTTTAGATATTTGGCTGTGGCTTTTTTAAGGATGAGCATCATCATTGCATTGCACATAAAAACATGTTCAGCTTAGGAGCCAGAAACACAAAACCATTAAAAGTAGCAGTGGAATACACAGTAATTAAAACAGAAGAGAAAGCAAAGCCAGCTCATCTCTAAACTAGATTGCCCATGTTCAGGGGATGATGATGTCTGCTGAATGACCTAATCTGAAATGGGCAATCTCCATGCATTTCCTACAGGAAAGTTTATATCCAAACTGGTAAAATTATTAGCTGTGCTGGCAGGCACAGAAGATGCCAATATGGCATAGACATTGAAATACCAGCTCTTTTAGAGGTGGTTCCTGCATCTTGAGATGAGGCACTGTTTTGGTAACATCTGTATAAAGCAGTATATTAACTGTTGCTCAGCATAAAAGGAGCTTTAACTTCTACAGGTGGCAATTCAGGATACAGAAGAGCTAAAACCACTTCAAAAGAAAAGATCAGAAAATCCAAAATTAAGACCCAGGCAATTCATACTGCAAGTGTCCAAAACATTGCACTTATCTGCCCAATAACTATCATATAAAAGAAATATAGGTTAAGTTTTTGACAATGGTTTGGTCTGAAGTTCATCTATTAACTCTTAATACAACTTGCCTTAGCCACTGAATGTCCTCAGTAGGTAACTTACGCAACCTACTCTTCATCACAATTGAGATCTAAAATTAATCATAAAATCCTTACTTCATTTGTCAGTACTCCACATCAGACTCTTACAGAATTGTGCATATACAAACCCATCTATGACCATACATTTCTTTTCAGCAGCTTCCTGCAAAATTTCTTAGGGAAGATGGACCAAGCCCCCATGAGACGGAAGACACCAGCATACATCTTGGTCAATAACAGCAATTTCAAATGGATGGCACTGGCCTTTCATTTGGGGTCTTTGGAACAAGATGCAGTTTGGGCTTCTGCTGTAGGAAAGTCAACACAGTAGTCCTTCAAGTCTCATACGTTTCAACTGGTGATAATTCATTAGTAAAACACAGAACAATACTAAAGCTAATGCCAGCTACATTGGCATAGGAAGAAAACTGAAATGAGTATTCACAAGCTAAACCAAGCAATGAACTTTTAAATCACGCTGGGAAAAAAGAATTGCCACACTACAGCTTGTACCACCTTAACTATCATCAGTGTCTAAATCAGGTGGCTGAAATTCTGTACAAGCCTCCATTCTAACTTCCATCAAGTCTGACACAAATCCACATGTCTTCAGCCTCAAAAAGTGACTCCAGACTAATGCTTGGGGCTATGCCTACATTGTGTTCTTAAAAATACACACCACGGGTCCTCCCGGTTCTGCCTTATCAGGTGGGCCCCACGCTCAAAGCTGGAATGAGTCACGCAGCAATTCCTGCAGCAAGCCTCGACTAACATGCTTCCCAGCAACTCTTACTCTGATGAGCATCTGTAACCTAAGAGCTGTGGAAAAAAAAGGCTTGTGTACACTGAGAATGGAGTGTGTTTTAAGAGTTCATGTCATCAATCAAAGCACTACGCTGTTCTTAGAAACAATGAAAAATTTAAGTAGTTGTATTTCATTGTAACATAGTTAACTCTTGCAACAGAAGCACCTTGTTGGAATAGATAAGCAATAAATATATTTGTTGTTGAAAAAATGGTTACGTTCTCTGCAAAGGATTTCCATAGCAACCAAGGTAAGGTGCATACATGCTACACGTAAGTATGCAAGAGGCAAAGAGTATCAGGATTTGAGGAAGAGGTTTTTATTTCACAGCTGGGGGAAAAAAAGTCACACACATACACTGAATACTTTTCCTTTTTTCCCCCTTTTAGAAGGAAAGTAATATCTATGGGTTTCTGAGTTTATGGATAATATCCTGGTCCCAGTGAAGACTATGGTAGGAAGACTATTATCAGGATTTTATCCACTCACGTATTTCAGTA
>JAVHNF010039579.1:8248-20012 GCA_034783455.1 Micropsitta finschii
AGGGGACCCACACTGGAGCAGTCTGTTCCTGGAGAGCTGCACCCCGTGGAAGGGACCCAAGCTGGAGAACTTCGTGGGCTGTTTCCTGTGGGAGGGACCCGACACCTGGAGAAGAGGAAGACAGGAGGAAGGAGGGGCAGGGATGATGTGATGAACTGACCACAACCCTGATTCCCCATCCCCCTGTGCTGCTGGGGGGGTGGGAAAGGTAGAGAAATCATGAGTGATGTTAAGGCCAGGAAGAAGGGAGGGATGGGGGAAGGTGTTTTTAGAAGTTGGTTTCGTTTCTGATTATCCTACCCTGAGCTGATTGGTAATAACTTAAATTCCCCCAAGTCGAGTCTGTTTTGCCCATGACAGTACTGGGCGAGCGATCTCCTTGTCCTTAGCTCAGCCCATCAGCCTTCCATTATATTTTCTCTCTCCTGTCCAGTTGAACAGGGATTACCTTTGGTGGACAACTGGCATCCAGCCAGGGACAAGCAACCACAATAGCATGCTAATATGCTAGTCTGTATATAAAATAGTTTAATCAGTACAGCTTACTGGACAAGCTACATTTGAGATTCACATCACTGCTGATGAGGGATGGGTGCTGAAGGCTTGCATGGTTTTGTGTCATGCGTGACATAGCTGCCAGGGAGAAGGCAAGTGACACAAGTTCGTGCAGTTTTGTGGATTCTGGTACAGTGATAAGTTGTGTAAGAAGCTGACAGCTCATTATATGTTACTACTTTTGGGGTATTCTTACTGTATCTGCTTTACAAAGAGAACTCTTAACTTTGGTACCGAGGCTGGTGAAAAGTTTCTGGAGCCAATCTGTCACAATTGTGTAAATGTGCTAAAGCTCTCTGACCTTACAGAGTTATACTTAATCTTCCACCCACAGAAAACCTGTTTGCGAGCTCTCAAATTACACAAGTGCAACTGCAAATGATGCTTTCAAACCTGTATCATTAATGAAGGGAATCTGAAAATCAAAACGAGGCCTTTGACTTTTGTGTGCTCTGGTAGAATTAAAGGTAATTACATGACTGTGGAAAATACGGCAATCCTTGCCTAGTCTTAAAATGCTAATTCTGTTTAATGTTGCTTCCGAGCAAGACCTGCAAGTGATTTATTCCATCTTTCTCTCAATGCAGAAATGCTTCATATAGTGTTACTTTTTTGGTATCTCTTGCAGTTTTTGGTTTCGGTTATTTTTTTTTCTTTTAATCTAGAAACACTTGTGGACTGCTTCTCTTGGAATATTATTAAATGATGTCTTTTTATCTGGATTTTAAGTTCCTAAGATTCATCCTCTTGCTCCTGACTATGGTTCTTTTCATACTACGTAAAAACGTTTTAATGCCTTAATGAAAATTCTTAGAATAATTTTGGTGTAATTATATGAAGAATTGCTTTGTGAGGCCTGTTCAGGTCCTCAGTGTGCCCCTGTCAGGATAAATATGGTCTCTGATTATTATTGTAGTGGAAAAAGTGCCTTCTTTGCCCTAGTGTCTCTGTTGACTCCTCCAGGAATCCCAGGCTTCTGAGGTTAGAGGGGAAGTCTGGAAGAAGGCTTTGGTGGAGGAGAAACAGGTTAGGCAGTGCTGAGTCACATATGTGACTCCATGGAGCCTGATGGGGTGCACCAGTGAGGCCAGTGTTATTGCAGGGCCACCACCTTGATACTGTCTTGAGTGATGATGTTTGGGAGTGGTTTACAAAGGCTAGAAGAAAGCAGATGTCTGTCCTATGTTCAAGAAGGGCAAGGAGCATGTGAGGAACTGTGGTTTGATCAGCATCACCTCAGTCCCTTGGAAGGTGGATGAAGCCTTCCTGAAGTCAAGGCAGATAACATCCACTGCTCTCCCCTTATCAGTCCATCCTCCATGCCATCATAGAAGGCTATCCTTTTACAGGAACATAGCTTCTAACTCTGCGGTTCTATCCCAGCCTTGTCAAAGCATCTTTTTCCTGAAGACAGTTCTTCTAAATGAAGAATGTTCCACTCAGAAACTACTTCTTTCCCTTACAGGTTTCATCTGTTGAAACAGAATCAGCATGTTTTCTGATGAAGGCTGCTGACTAGAACATCTGTTTCATATCCCAGCAGATGACCTCTCTAAATTTATCAGTCCCAGTTCTAATGAAGTGACCTGTTTAAAATAGATCTCTGCTAGTATGTATTTTCATCTCTTCAGTGTTCTAAACTTTGAAGTGAATCCCTTCATGTGGTTTTCCAGTCAGATTTTTATGAAAAATGCTGGTGCTTCGGCCCAGTGCTGGAAACTCATTTTGATTAAAATGATTTTTAAATATAAGCCTCTCTTTGGTGCTTATTTATACTTGGTTCAGTATTTGATTCTCAGGGTTAGCACCCTAGCCTAGCTGTGCTATTCATTTCAAGGCTGAGCTGCACACAGCTCGATAGCTTTTCCATTATGCTCTGACCACACAGGGATGGAGCAAATCACTGCTTTCCTAGTTCAGCTTTGCAATTATACTGGGGGGAGGTGGAGAGTATGCCTGTGTCTGATAATTCAGAAAAGCTGCCATTAAAGGATAATCACTCCACATAATCTTTTGCATTCTACTGAATGCTTACACGCTGGTTACTGCTGAACTGCGTGATGCTATTTCTGTGGAGGAAAAAAAGAAAGAAGAATTGAAAACCTGATTGGCCCTTTATGATTTTCTTTTAACGATACAGTAGCTTCATCTTGTAGGGCTGTTTGCCCACACTCCCGTTGTTGTACTTACCTGGTTGGGGATTTTTAAAGGAAATACGTGTTAGTTGAAAATGTCTGTTTTCTCTGCTTTAAAAAGCAATTCAGTAATTCCTTAGACCAGCCAATGAGAGAGGGGAAGTACAGAAAGGATATTGCTTACTGAAGATGGCTGCTGTGACATAAATTGTGAACTTCTACTGAAGTTCTCAGTTTCTGCAAGTGTGAAAAGGTGCAGATAGTTGATATCATTCTACATGCACTGGAGGTCACTTGTATGTTGCTAGCTCTAATGGTAAAGTTGTGGAATCTCTTGCACATGTTCTTAAAATAGGTTATAGCTAATTAAAATTGGGGTCCTTACTGCAGATGGCCATTAAACACTGTCCTAATGTTATATTGTACTCAGCCTCCCTGGTGAGCAGAAAGGCATTCATAGAATCATAGAATGAACCAGGTTGGAAAAGACCTTTCAGGTCCTCAAGTCCAACCGTTACCCCGGGACTGGCAAGGCCACCACTAAACCATCTCAGTTCCATTGATCACTCACAGACACTACTTTCCTGAGCACCTAAATGGTTTACAGGGTTGCTTGTCCTCGCTGCATGCTTTGTAGAGCAGCAGTGAGAGGCAGTTGCTGTTTTGTTAGTAACTCTTCGAAAGGCATGGAAAAAGCTTATACAGCAGGAAAGAAAGAAAGAAGGATTTCTATCCCTGACTGAATGTGCCATCATGGGGAGAGAAAGAAAACTCTTAATGTATGGTTTAGGCTGCACATTTCTTAATGCATAGTTTGTTTCTTTTCCGATGCTGTGAACAACTGAGGTAAGCAGCTGCTACATGTTCACTTGAAAGCATGCTACCTCTCTCTCATTCATGTGCCCCCTCCTTCCTGCTCCCGTCCTGGATCCACCAGGATATCCCTTGAGAAACAGCAGCGCCGTTTCCCAGTTGGAGCTGTGTGAGTGAAGCTCACTGATCTCAGTGCCATGCGGCTGGAAAAGCAAGGAGCAGATTGACATCCGGTGCACACTCTCCAGCTTGACAGCCCAGAAAAAAAAGGGGTGGGAATGAGGAGGGGAGGTTCCCTGGCTTTTTTCCTAGCACTGCTAATTCCTGCCGGAGCCTGTTTGCCTTGAGCTCGGTTCATGGCAGCAGCAGCAGCAGCAGTGCTTATCCACCAGCTCAGTGCTCTCAATGAGGTCAAGCTGGATCAAAGGGAAACCTCCTGTGGAAGCATTTACTGTAAGTTCTGCTACTGCTTTTTCCACACTCTCCCCAAATGAATCATAGCCTGTACAGCTGAGCCAGGCTTCGGTGCTTTATGTCTCCCTGGCTGAGGTTGTTTCTATGAGGTTGTCAGGTTTCATGGTAACTGAACTTGTTAGTAAGGTGCCTGTTGGATAGTAATACTGTGTATTTTGGGAGGAAAAGGCTTATTGTTCTATCCTGTTATATTCTGAGGGATGGGAGGAAGAAAGTGTGGTTTTGTCCTTTTGAAGAGCTCCAAGCTGTTGAGGTGGCAGCAGCTCACCAGATTTTGTTTTATGTAATCTACATATTCTGCTTTCTAAATAAAGTAAGAGTGAAATGTCTTTAAAATGTTATTTGCTTCTACCGAATAGCTGTTCGCAAAAATACAGCTACCTGAACATTTGTTTAATTACAAAGAATACAGAGAGAAGGAGGAAACACTTCATTGAAATCTCGGAGTCATCTGTAGTAATTACATTTCAGACACTCTCCTTACCCAAGCTGCTGTTCACCTGAGGGGTCTGTGACATGATCATTCAGAAATACTTCTTTGAAACCCAATTCTGGGTATAAGCTGCTTTGAGTGAAACTTTTCAGTTGCAAAGACTTCTACAGGGAGATGGAAAATTTCTCATTTCATGTAATGAAATAGCTGGTTCTGCAGAAGTGCTGTTCAGCGTGAAGGAATGCTAACTCCTGCAGGCAGTGGTGTCTCATTTACAGCATGGAATCCTGGGGCAGTAACGAAATGCTGGGCTGTAAATTTTTCAGCTACATAACCCAACTTTTTATAGTACAAAAAGATTACCTGAATATGTATCTGGAAGGCTTGCGGAGTGGTTTCAATGGATTGAACAAAATCACTGCCATCTCTTGGATTATTGTTAATAATATATTGTAAACCCCGAGGAGAAACGAAATAAAGGATCACAAATTGTTACTGCTTTCTGCTGTAGTTCCTTGTAAAGGAGGATGACGTGATGCCTCCTTGTAAAGGAGGATGTCCTGATCTGCAGCTTGTGTCTGGAAACTGGGTTGTTACTGGCATTATCGTGCAGTGAAGCAGCCTAGTGTTAACAAATGACAAATGTCATAAAGACTCACAGTATTGCTTTACCCCCCAAAATCTAATGTCTCTGGGTTGTTTGGGTTTTTTTCCAATTACGGTATTCTTCTTAAATCCTTCAATAATAGTCTTAGCTTTCTTAGATACCTAACTTGGATGTTGGGTAGAAGAAAAGGGGGAAAAAAATAGTGTGAAATCAGGTCATGCAACATCTAGGTATGAATAATTGCTGGAGAGATTCGTGAAACAATGTCTTGAAGACTCATTTACAACTCTGTATTTCCGTTTAATAAACAGAAGACCTGTTACTTTAAAATGCTGTGATTTTTGTTTGGCATTACTGCAATATAATACGAGAAGATAATATGTAAATTAGCATCTGATACTTAACCACTCGCATTTTGCGGATGGGATCAAAAAGCTCTATGAATCCATCACTGGATTTCTTTATTTTTGAGTTTATACCTTTTCTTGGTTTAACAGAAGCTGTCTTTGGTTCCTTTGAGACAGCTCTGTTTTTAAACATATATAATAGGAAGAAAACCATGCTATATCTTTTTGTCCAGATGATGATGTTCCTCTTAATTTCAGCATTCAGCTTCTGAGTTGATCGTAGTCGAAGATGAAATGACAGATACTGAAGATAATGAAGAGGAGGATTTAGGAGTCATGGATGATCAACGTAGTGTAATTCTTCATCTCATCTCCCAACTCAAACTTGGCATGGACCTTACCAGGGTATGGATACCGTTTCTCTCTTATAGTTGTTCATTATTTCTTCTTCCTCTCATCCTTCTGTTTGTGTGTATGCGTGCGTGTGCATGATTCCTGCGACCATGTTTTGCCCCCATGGACAAGGACCTCTTTATAAAGGTTTGGTTCCAAGCAGGTATAGAGGGCTGTCTCCTGCTAGGTAGGGTTTCACAGGAAGTGACCACATCAGGTTTTATAGGGTTGGGGGAAGAGAAAGAAAAAAGAATTAAAAAACCCTGAACTTCTTCCTTAATTATGCTTTAAGTCTTTCAAAGCGACTGTATGTCGTGTATGTATCTCATGTGTATAATAAGTCTGAGTGCTTTGAGTGAGGAACAATAATGGCAATGGTATAGATGGAGATGTGTGCTCAAGTTACTGTTCTGTGGACAGGATTCTGTTTAATTGCAGCTTAAAAAACCACATGATGGTAAAGAAATCATAGGCTTCAATGTATCACTGGTTTTGTCTGTGTTAAACCACTCACCACTTTAACCTTCTGTGCGTCCATCTGGTCCTGGAACCAGCATTGTTAGGAACTTCTCTATACTGATGTGATCGGAGAGATTACAGCGTCTGAGAAACTTCCCGTAAGTCCTTAGAGTTTCGGAAATGAGGTAGAGGTTCTGGAAGCAGGGAATTCCTCTTTCTGAATAACCCTGTATTCCAGTGAAGCCTTCCCATGGGGCTTAATAAGTAATCAAATGGAGTTTTGTGGAGATGCAGAATTCCCCTTCCTTCCACACAAGCTTTCTGCATAACCCCCTCCCCTTCCCCTCCTACCCCTTCTCAATAAGCCCCCAGTAATCCCCTTCCCACAGATAAGAAGAGCTCCTTCTGATGCAACTTCCACAAATAAAAAATTCTGGGATCTCCAGGGAATTTCCCTTGTGCATGTGGCAGCTTTGCAGCAGATTCTTCTCATGGACGTTTTGCTTTTCTGAGGACTTCATCTGCTTTCCTTTTGATGTTACATATTAATCAGAATCTATTTTTACCATCGCTTTCTTACTAAGTAAGGCTTTCTCAGTGCAGTCTTTTCTCCTTCCTCTGGAACAATTGACAGTATTTAAATACATTTTTAAGACTGAGCAATCCCATGATCTGTTGCTATGCATAGCTATTGAATAGCTGCACAGAAATTAATGTTTTGTTCTAAATAGAACAGAAGTTTCATCATTTCATTTGTGAATAATTTATACCCGTCACTTCTTAGCATGTCTGGGGTTATGTGCAGTTGATTTTTGGTTTTGTTTTTCTTGCATTCCTCATTTCTTTGTAGCTCTTCCTCTTTTCTGTGTTGGTTTGCTAAGGTTGCGGGAGTCAATAATGTTTAAACTAGATCAAGATTTGTTACCTGTTGTTCTTTTCTCTTCAAAGCATTTTGTCTTTGGTAATGAACAAGATTTTTCTTCCTTGTGTCATCTTTTTGATGAGGCAAAATCCCAAAGACACGTAGTTAATGTAAATAAGAGAAATTTCTGTAGATAAGTGTAGACACAAGAAAAATAGGAATGCCAATACGTATGATAACATCTTTCTTACATAGTGTTCTAAGAGCTCAGTTTTTCAGGATAGTGATGAATATTATCAGATCTATAGTACTGCAGAATACTGGCATGCATGAATGTGTGTATGTAATACCCACAGTCTGAAAAGTGGAACAGGCATATGGCAGAGTCAGATCCATCCCTACTCTGTATGCTGCATGAATACACATATGATGAGTATTAATTTGACATGCCACATGTGCACATCACTTTTCTGACCGTTTTGAGGATTAAACAGAACATAAATTACAAGGCAGCTGGCTGCTTCTTTTTATTAACATTTTTCTTACTGACACGAAGCCGTTGGGGCTGCAGACGTGTGACACTATGGCTTGGTTTCTTGGCTGTCTCTCTTCTCATCATTCATGATTCCTCTGCAAGTCAGACTTCAGATAGCCTTGATGCTGCTCATCCTCTACTGGAAGTGGCTGTGGCACAGTAGCTGCTAATATCAGAGGATGTTTTACATGTTTCCATTTTCCTGTGCTGCCTTCCCTAAGGTTGTTTCTTGGGTTCATTTGGTGAGCTGTGGATTGTAACGTGGCACGTGCATGAACAGACAGCTTTTCTGAGCCCTTGGTGGCTTTGAGTTCTGGATGCATAATCATTACCTTCATGTACCATACCAGAGGAAGCAGCGTTCTTTCCTTTTCCTGCAGAGCGATTGCTTATGCTAGTCTTGGCCTTGCCTGCTGACATCAATTTCCCACAGCGATGATAGTCACATTTAATGTTGCAGAGGCGCTTCATTCCTGAGACATGTCATGCTGCCGTGCCTTTTAATGAGGAGTTAAATGGTAGAAATCTACTGTGAAGGAAAACACCTGCAATGAAGTATAAAATCTGCATGGGGATTTGCTAGAACAGGCTGAACTCTGTGATGGTCAAATAGACTTCAGCAGCTGAAGAGAGCTGGGTGCGGGAGCAGTTCACAGCAGCAGGACATAGTACAAAAGTGATGCATCAGACCGGGCTAGGACTTTAAACCTCATTTAAAATTGGAATTGCTATGGAAAAAATAAGTTTCTAAATTGTTTTTTCTTTGGACTTTTAAAAAATGCAAAATAGTGCCAAACCCCACTGACAGAGCCATGAATTTGTTGGCAATGGCATCTAATGGATTGCAATTAATTCTAACAGTTTTACAGACGGGTGATCACTCCCCTGCATTCCCTCACCTTGCAGTCGATGTGTGCTAAAAAATAAAGGGCTGCCATTCTGTGTAACAGGACCGCCAGTAATATTGCAGAATATCAGCCTGTTGTAAATTAACATTGTAGTGTGATGTCGACGATGTCGTTTGTAATTTGACTCTCAATATACTTTTGCATTGTAATTTTAAAGTGTAAGTGGCATGAAATTTATTTCCACAGTGACTGACTTGACAGTAGAAAAGCTTTTGTACCTCTAAAAGAATGACATCTCACATAGGGTACCTTGGTCAGGTAATGGTGTTGACACTCGTGTTTTGCCTCCGTGTAAATAGTAGCAGGGATAAATATCTCTGTTCTTAAGAAGCCGTGCTCTTACTTTTCTCAATTGCATTCAGATTTAATTAAGTATAGGTGAATTAAAATGTAGGAGATTATGCTCAAGCTTTGAACCGGTATTCTTTTTTTAACCTCAGTGAAAATGGAAGCTGTTAAACTGCTTCCTTTTCACCTGAAGCCTGAGAAAGAGCAGAGATTATTCTAACATTCTAGAATGCAGTCAGGAGATGTTTTTGCTTCAGACTTCAGTAACTTGATATTTATTCTAGAGAGACTCTTTTGTCTGTGTGGTTGTCATGGCGGCTGTTTCTCAGAGGAAAAAATGGAGCAGTTTTGACTTCTTATGCAATAAAAAAATAAAATCATACTAGTAATCCAGACCAAAACCAATATAAAGAGCAGGGGTTCAAAGTGTATTTGTCTGGACAGTGAATTCTGTTTGGATGCAGAAGAACTGAAAAACTCACTCCCTTGGGAGCTGGAGCACCAGCACAAGTGCCTGGCAGTCCAGTGCTGGCAATGTGGTTACGCTTCCAAATTTGTTTATTTCTATTTTGCTTGTTTCTGCAGAAATCGAGATAGGGCCAATAAAAAACCCACCCTAACTGGTGTGGGGTTTCTTATGTTAGTGCATGCTGCTATTGCGTTTTGAGACTTTGAGGGTATGAGATTATTTAGTAAAAGGCAACGTTTTCAAGAAATACAACACTGGAGTTGTGCAAACTTTGCAGCTCAGTTCTTTTTCACATACAGTTCTGCCTTCTTTTGTGGAAACGATTGAATTATTCTGCCCTTTGCAGTGGATCCTTCCTTTCCTGCTGCCATTAAGGGTGTAGTTTCCATTTTAGTAGGGCTTTTAAATCAAGATCATTAGCGCTGGAGTTCAAGCTTTATTTGGATTTTAAATTGATTCTTGAAACTGAATGTGAAGAGTCCAGTGATGGGTAACATCTCATTTTGTGGCTGTGCTGGTGTTGGCTGTGTTAAGTACGTAAGCAGCAAAGCACACAGCTGGTACTTGAGTGAGTAGCAACGCAGACTGGTCAAGTCAGCAGGATGAAACCACAGCAGGCTTAATGTTGAAGCATAAAGTTAGCACCATCATAGCCATGTTCTGTAGTTTTCTCCTCTATTTGTGTAACAAAGATCACTTTTTAGAGAGCGTCACTTGCACATGACGGGGTGCAGAGTGCTGCTTATTCAGATTAATTTTTGTGCCCTTTCAAGTCTCTGCAGTGAGCTCACGATAGTCACTGCCAGCATTTCTAGACAGAAGGGATGGAGGTTTTTTCTGTTTGGCTGTCTGTCGCCCCTTTGATAACCGGATCTTTGAGGGGAGAAAATAAGTGCAACGCAGAATTAAAGAGGAAAGCAGAATTGCTTTACTAGAGGACAGCTGTTGGTCTGCATCTGGTAGCGTTGAGCCACTTTGATTCTAGACAGATAGGTGTGTGCCACAAGGGCCTCGTTGGTCATGCAGAAGCGGCTCCTGAGCTCCCCAGGGACAGTCCTGCACAAGGTGTGGAGCATGGGGGAGAAGGAAAGGAAAGAAACTATTTTCAGTCCCCTGGCCCTTGTGTGCCTTGCCATGTGCTCCAGGATGTCTTACTGAAAACTGTTACTCCTGAGTGGATGACTTTGGCAGCATCTGTGTTGCCAGATGAGCTGCTTGCGGCTGAATCCAAATCACTGCAGAATGCCTGCTGCTCAGTCATAGATCTTTTCTGCCCCCTCCTCCCTGCCTCAAACCTCTCCAGTCCCAGGACATTAATGTAAGAGCTTCTGCAGCTCTTGTTTGTCTCGACTGAAATAAGGTGAAGGCATACCATCACACTAGTGTGGTATCGTATAACTGAGGGGATGTGCTGTGTGTCTGCTGTGACTGGGTGGCAAGGGATTTGACCAGAGGGGTAGGAGAGGGCATCACACATACAGTGATGATGTACAGTGGAGGGAGTCAAACGGGGAGAGTTTGCTTGCCTCTAGCCTCTTGGGAAGGGTCCTTGGCATCGTTTTATCCTTGGAAACACACCTGAGACTTGGTTTTGGTTGGATCTAGTTGGCTTGGTTTGTTAGAGGCTGGAAAGGACCTAAAACATATGCAGTGGGTGGTCCAAGAGTGAAATTGAGAGCCTAGATGTTTGACATAATGGGCAGATGTACTCTCCATCACTTACAGGTTGGTGAGGTGTATGTTTATATAAAACACTTGTCCCCCAGTGGTTTCAGAGGGTGTGCCCTCCCTTTTTGGAGGATTATGATGAGTTGGGTTTGTTGATGTTTGCTGTAAATGAATTTACGTCAAGTATGGTTTTTATGTCCTGTAAACAGGGAGAACAGAGGTTGGTTTGTTAACTGAAAGGAGAGGAAGAGGCAGATTTCCATGTGAGCAGAACAGCCCATCCCATCCCTGTTGTGTGAGCTGCCCTTGAGAATCCTGATGAAATAGAAAGCAGCCTGCATGGCTCTCAAGGCTTTTTTTTCTTCATTCTGTGTTTGCACTGCAAAGAAAATGAAATTGCTGGTACGGGGTGGGGGGAATGCACTCTCCCAAAGCTTGACAGGGCCACAATTGCAGCTGTCTTAACTGTTCTCCTCCCACTCTTCCCCTGTGGTAGCGTGATCATGGGGACATCATCTCTGCCTGTGTCTGCTTTGCATACAGGTAGTGCTTCCAACATTTATTTTGGAGAAAAGATCCCTGCTGGAGATGTATGCAAATTTCATGGCCCATCCAGACCTGTTTTTGTCAATTGCAGCTGGAGCCACTCCTGAGGAAAGAATGATCAGCTTTGTGGAGTATTATCTAACAGCTTTTCACGAAGGCCGAAAGGGAGCGGTTGCCAAGAAGCCCTATAACCCTATAATTGGTGAAACGTTTCATTGCTCCTGGGATGTGCCTAAAGATAAAGTGAAAGCATTAAGAACTAATGGTGCCGC
>JAVHNF010039584.1:0-11423 GCA_034783455.1 Micropsitta finschii
CGGTGATGCAGAGCAGAAACTTGTAAAGCTGGAGATAAAGCTGGGCAAGGAGAAGGGAGATGCTTTCAGTTCCTCCCTACATGCACAAACTCAGATGAGATCAGTACTTCCATTTTACAGCATCTTTTAAGTGCCTCAGGAGAATTCATACCACACCAAGAAAAGCCCTGCTTTCAAACACTGCAATTATTGACCCGGCTTGGAAATGCTGACGTAAGGGAAATAGACCAGGGCTCTCAGCAGCCCCTTGCTGAAATTCCTCCTACTAATCTGATGAGTGGAAGTGGTATTTCTCTGTCTACCATAGCTCAATACCCTGATTACATCTTTCAGGGATACAGCTTGGAAGGGTAGAACTATTACATGGATGAGTCAAACAAATCTCGGGTAGCTAGCTCATTCAGCACATGCTCCAGTCTTCCCAGCATTCTTGCATCCCCCTCACATGAAACTCAGTCTAGTCTTACTACATTAGTCATTCTGCATTTTGCTTTTAAAGGATTTTTACCTTTCTAGGTAGAAAAAAAGTCTTTAATTGACAGGATGCTAGGCACAATTAAGAAGCAGCAGAGAGCTTCCCAGCTGGGTCATGAATCAGCTGCATGCAGCTGTGCAAGCTTTTTTTGCAATCACAGGTAAGAGTGTTCTTGCTACAAGGAATGCAAGCCTACTATAAAAATGAAAGGTTTACTAGCTTTTCAAAAGAGATATAAGCCACAGCTATTGTTGAAAGCAAGTATACAAAGTTTGGAGGGAGTGGAATTTAAGAAAGTTAAAAAGCTTAATAGGGAACCTGAATCATATCGTCATCATTGGCAGGGTACAAATAGTTCTCAAAGCCTTCTTGTAGTAATACTCTTGTTTCCATGCTAGTTACAGGAAAGATCATTTTCACAAAGAAATAAAACATAAATGAGGGAAGCTTACCTTCTAGGGAAAAGGATAATACTGGCATCTAAAATTCTAACACATTATGCATGACTTCTCATCCTTCAGAAAGTGATGAAAACGAAAGCTTCAGACACACTGGTACTTCACAGCATGCTGTGATTAGTTTTATTTTATTTTTTCACCAGATTTGTTTAATTACTTTGAATAAAACTAAGTTGACAAAAATCTCAAAACAATAGTTAATACAATGACTTTTCAGATAGGAATGTAATTTAACCTCAGCACAACTCCATTGACTTGCTGTGAGGTTCCGCTAAGAAAGGGACAGTCCATCATTATTAAATTGACACTATTGCATTGGTGTTACATAAAAATAAGAAAGCCACAGTTCTGTACCAAAGAGTTTACAGTCTGTAAGCAGCTGCAGTAATGCTAAACAGTGTGATACTAACAGGTATCTTCTACATAAGTTAAAGTAGGAGGGTAGTGTATCTATATGGTAAATGGCAGTAAAGTCACACGCTGAGAAAGAAAAGTAAATTAAGGGTAATATAACAGATCTTTGCATAAAACCACAGTTCCTTCTCTAGCCCAGACTATCAAAGTCTGCAAGGACTGAGCGAGAAAGTTGGGCCAAAAGTATGATGAAGTGCCAGGAAAAGGCAGAGAAGTCAAGACTTGTATTTACTGCAGCTGGGCAAATCCCCACATACAAAAAGGTACAGAACTGAAGCAATGGAAAATACAGATAAATACAGATAAATTATATCCATTAAAGGAGCAAAGAGAGAGAATATTGGCTTTCCTTAAAACACAGTCCTCACTTAAATTGAAATCAAGTGAAACTAGCCCAATGGGACTGAAAGACTCCAAAGCTGTATTTTTGCAACTTCAAATAAAAGGTAAGGAAGTGGAAGGAAAATGGAAAAGCAACAAACTTTCAATTCAGGCACTGACATTTTGGTTTTTTATAGCATCCAATTGTATCTCAGTCAGCTGCAACATGAGCCTTATTCTTTCTTGTGAGGAAAAGAGTTAGAGAGAAATGGTAAAGAAGTGAATTAACTTGGAGCTAAGGCTAGCTAAACTTTGAGACTGAAATAATTCCAATCATTAGGAATGATCTCTCACCATTCATACAATTCAAACCCTGCCAGTAAGACTGAACAGTGGCCCAGTATAGGTATCTGAGACAAAGTTCATGAGAACTGGGTGATGGCAAATAGCAGCATTAGCACTGGGGCTGTTAGCTGCAATTCAGATGTCATAGAATCATAAAATAGTTAGGGTTGGAAAGGACCTTAAGATCATCTAGTTCCAACCCCCCTGCCAAGGGCAGAGACACCTCACACTAAACCATTCCACCCAGGCCTCATCCAGCCTGGCCTTGAATACCGCCAAGGATGGAGCATTCACAGCCTCCCTGGGCAATGCATTCCAGTGCCTCACCACCCTAACAGTAAAGAACTTCCTCCTTATATCCAATCCAAACTTCCCCTGTTTAAGTTTGAACCCATTACCCCTTGTCCCGTCGCTACAGTCCCTGATGAACAGTCCATCCCCAGCACCCTTGTAGGCCCCCTTCAGAAGGCTGCTATGACGTCTCCAGGCAGCCTTCTCTTCTCCAGGCTGAACAGCTCCAACCTCCTGAGCCCAGTGTCAGCTGTATACAAGGTATCAAAGTCACAAACTATTACAGATCCTCCTGTCTGCAAGCACCTTCTCCTTACACTCGATCTAAAAATAAAACAATCACAACCCAGTTAATTACCTGTAATTAATTACATCTGCACAGCCTAATCTCCATTCTAAGGTCTCTGTAGTGAAGTCATCAGTGTTACCAAGATCAGTGAAACCCACAACATAGTCTTGTGTTTTTCCATCTTTTACCAGTGCTAGAGTGGGAAGTACTTTGATGCGCAGTCTCTCACACAAGAAAGGAGACTTTTCAGCATTTAATTTCACGAATTTTGTCTCAACGTGCTTTTTTGCCAATACAGTCAAATGTCTGTCCATTATTTGGCACCTGTGAAAAAAAACCCAAAACACATAAAAGTGTTAGACTCAATAAGCTGAAGAATAAGCATTTTCGAGAAAGTTTAAACAGTGAAGAGCTAATTCTATCACATTAACTCCTCAGATATGACCTCTGTAATTAAGAATTTAGTTTAAAGAGAAACTGTGTTTCAAAGGCAGCTGGATTTGATGACTACTAGAGTAACAGCCTGGAGCACCTTTATTGCACAATTACACCATCCATTTCTCTAATTCCTTCCTAATTACTCCCACATACATCTGAAGGTCTCTCTCGTTTCTTGAGGCCCGCATTTATTGATGAAGTTTCCCTCTGACTCCTGCTCTAGCTCACAGCCTGTAAGCTGGCAAAGTCCCTCTGTAAGAAACTTCACACTGCCAGAAAAGTGCTCTCAATATGCTGCAGCATTTTGGTGTTCTTCAGTCACCACCCCCACAACTGAGATGTGGTAACTCATTGTACAGGAAAATAAAAATAAGCAATTTGCACAGTCTGCTTCAGTAGTGCTACAGGCAAAAATAGTTTGCTTTTCTATTTCAATGGAATAGGAATGAGCATACAATTATTCTCAGCTAAGGGACAATAACAGGAACTACTCAAAATACTTGTCAGATGGCAGAGACCTGTAGACTTGTCACCTGCCACCTCAACTTTCTGGATTGTCTTCTTCAAATGGTTTGACTTAGCTGCATGAACTCTGTGATGTGACTGTTCCTCAACTCCAGAGGAGAGCCAAGCAGATAAAAAAGCTGGAGTGGGCAAGGATGAAAACAACTTGATAGTGTGGCTAGTAAACCTGCCACACTAGCTTCAAGCTAGTTGTCAGCATGACACATTTTACAAAGAACTTCCTCTAAAGTTCTTTCTGCTGAGTGTATAGACTTTGTTGATTCAAGAAACTAGAAAACAAACAATCCAAACCTGTTCTAATCTACTTTATCTTCAGAGATAGTCTTTCAACTTTGAGAAAAAGCTAGCCAGATACAACTGCTTCACATATTTCTGAAGCTTCAATGCTTAGAAAACATAGGATGCAGATGCCTCGCCTTGACATAATGCAGCTTTGACCTCTTGCAATTTCTCACATTGAGGCTGTTTCAGGTTATATATATCTTCTATAAGCTAGAAAGAACATAACACCTTGGGTGGGGGGTAGCATGACCAACCAACACCAAAACCAGGACAGCTGGCTCTTCCTTCAACAAACTACTCTTATTTTGCAACTGCATTTTAACAGAAGATACCAAGACAGACCCACTGAGGAACAGCCTACAACCCAGAACTTCCCACATTCTTCCAAGGAAGTGGAAGATCTTATTTTAGATTTCAGTTCTGAGTCAGGACATATTCTCAGGTCTAGGCATCTCATACCCTAGAAGTGTGACATGATCAAAAAGGGAAAGCAGTTGAGCTGCGATTGGTATCCACATCCTCTCAAAGTAAAAGGTTAAACTCTGAAAATGTCTAGACACTTGGTTTTATTATATTTTTATTTTTGCTTGTCAGAACTGTGCAGAACAACCAAAGCAATTTTTTGAAATGTTGCTACCATATAATCACTACGTTCAGAGACATGGCTCCCGCAAATTAAACAATGAAATACAGCACTCTCTCAAATATGGCCAAAGAAGTTATACATTTATACTCTAGTCAGCTATTTAAGAGTATTGTTGTCAAATCACGTAAAGATTAACTGGAATGGAAAAAAAAATTAGAAGTCTTGAGAAGGGAATGAGAATTGGAAAATGAAGGAATCTGATTATTTTAAAAGTGCCTATTTATTTGTGGAATTTGAAAGAACAAAAGAACATGTCTGTTTCTGTAGACATCTATAAACAAAAGGTTTCTTGAGCACAGCTTATTTACTATACCTGAATGTTGTATCTCTATAGAAATGGCACACCACGTTTTTACTTTCCTTGACTTCTTGGAAAAAGTCTCTCTCGCTTGGGATTTCTCTGTATTCTCCGTGCCCTTTTGAAAGCCACTCCTTTTAGAAAACATAAGAGGAAATAATTAGTATGGATTATGTCAGTCCTGCACCTACATGCAAAATGTACAGCTTTTAAGAAAAATTAAAGATAGGACCTGCAGTGGAAACCCATTTCATACTGTCATAGAAGGAGAAACAAATTACTTCTCCCCTTCAGTTCTGTTTTGAAAATACACAAATGCCACCGGGCTACACGATACTTCTGGGTTGCCTCTTTCTCAGCAAGATAAGTGGTTCAGCCGTAAGGCGGTCTTACCTATTTGGCAATACAAATCTTGCAGAGCTGCATAAATTTCTAGAGTGCAGCCTCTCAGTAAGACTAGACTAGTTCAAAGAGAACCAATGACAGAAAATTCTCAGCAACTGAAAACTGCTGATCGACAGCTTGGGCTGCTCTCCAAAATGTTTTTGTACACTCACAGACCTCTTGTCCAGAACTGATTCAAGTCATTACATGTCTTAAAATAGATTTCTTCCATTTTTTAACCCTCTATGAAAAAAAAAAAAAAGAAGAAAGCCTGTTAACTCACCTGCAGCAAATTATGTTTACCTCTCACAAAACAGATACTGAAGGTATCTTAGTATGAACCAGGCTTCCAGAGAGCCATTCAGGAAACACATGCATACTGTTAATCAGAAAATGTATGGAAAAACAAAATTTCACAAGCAGGCAACTTCACCTGTCTGATTAGGTGTGCAAATAGAGTCTAGAAAAAGCTAATGCACTTGAGAAAGAAACAAACAAACCAGCTTTTACAATACTGAAAGTTAATAACTAAAACAAGTACAGACTAAGACGAATTATTAGAAGTAGTGCAGTATAACAAAACTAGACAAAAAACTTTTAGTTTCTATTGGGGGGTGGGGAAGAAGTATAGATAAATCACTGTTCTTGATCTTGCAGTTCTGTCTTAGCAGAGTGGGGAGAAAAAATATCCAAGCAAACCAAAAATATCCTTTATGTTAGATTAGCATAGAACAAAATCTCCTGGACATTTTACAGAGGTATGACCACATGAAGAAGTCATCATGATGCAAATCAAAAACTGACTTATTCTTCAGCAGTGGATATGCATTACTTCCCCTGTGCTTCCAGACCAGGGTGGCAGCACACACCTTTCAGAGGGTAGTATCATACTTCAAATTTGTATTTGAAAATGCATGAGAACAGTGACTTAAGATCAACTGACATTACCAAGCTTTTGCATGAGAACTACCACATGTTCACATCCAAGTGTTATGACTTCTGAAAAAGGAAAACACTAGAATAAACTGAACTTTGAAGACAAGCAAACAGTATGCCACTATCTCTACTTCCATGTTTAGATTATCAAAGCCACTAACCCTGCCATCCTCCAGCATACCAGCTATGCCATGTCATTTTACTGCATTCCCATTTCAGAGCATGGCATTAGCTTTTAGGGGTTCCATCGCAGCTAGAACATCTCTTTCAACACAGTCACCTTCCCCCCAACCCCTTCTGTTTCTCTGTTTTGATTTTGCTTAGACAGAGTAAGCTAAGAAACCTATGTCTTCCCTACTCCCAATTCAGACTGTGAACTCTGTTCAAAGAGACTTTTTGGGGAGCACAAAGACCACAATTTAGCATGAAGTACCATGGAGCAAAGCAGAATTTCTTTCCTGTAAGAAGAAATGAGCAGTCATACAAAGACATGTCATTGGGTTAGAACTGTGATAAATGATTTTACCCTAGTAACAAGGAAAAGCTTGCTCTGTATCATTCTTCTACCCTTCTACCATCACTTACATGCTATAAGTAACAACCTCCTGATTCTGGATGCTTAAGGGGCCTAAAGGCTTATGATTAGATTGCTTACAAAGCTTGCACTTCCAGACAGCAATGGTCATTGAATAAAGACATACACAAATCTTTGTATGAAACTCTTTATCCTACCCTTACTGTAAAAGATCACAGAGGTGACCTCGGCTCCTGTTAAAAAAAAAAAACTCAAAGCATGCACACATCGGCAGACATTTGCTTTCCTGGGTAACTTAAAATTAGTAAGTACAGAAAGGTGAGGAAAAAGAAAAAAACCCACCCAAACAAAAAACCCCAAACAACTCCAAACCACTTAATTCACATGCAGAATTTCCCTAGGATTTCCAAGAAGTTGGTTACGCTGTATACATCAAGAGTCTATACCACTACAAGAATTACCTGTTTCTGCTGCTGGGCCTTTTTTAGTGCCTCAAGCCTCCTTTGTTTAAGGCGTTCCAATTCATCTTCATCCATCTGGTCCAGCTTCTGCATTTCAGCATCCAGATGTTCTTCCACAACCTTGGTAGTCTGAAGGATTTCATTCTCCAGAACTTTTTGAAGTATGTCAACAGAGGTATCAGCAGCCATCTTTAACTAGAAAGTGATCTCTTCAGAGCTGTAGAAATAGTGATACATGGAATTACCATTTATACAAACAATTAAAAGCCTCACCTCTCTTACTTGCAGTTCACATTGCAGAGAAACAAAGTGCTATGCTATTTGAAGATAATAGATTGTTCTTTTCTATAGGGCAACTCCCTCTGGAAAATACTTTCTCATTGAACACAAATGGCAACAAAGATAACAGTCAAGCCCTATTCTCTCAGTCCCAAATGAAGCTATTGAAAGCACAAAGGAACCTGAAATTACTTGTCAATATAAAGAAGTAGAATTCATCAGTTACAAAGAACTCTCAGGCCAAGCCAGATCCATGTACCTTTAACAAATATTCTGAAACTAGAAGATATAATCGGAAAGCTCCAAACTGATGAGAGGAGGTATAAGATATTCCACATTAAGTCTAAGCAATGCTCAGTCTGTAGGTAGCCACCAAAAGTTTAAATGTACTTACTTTAAGTACCTGATGCAGATTAACATATTTAAATCTGAATTAACACTCCCCAGCTAAAAGAAAGACAAGGTGCTCAACAGCAAATGCTTTAGGCCAATGTACTGCTTCAAGCCAGTACACTGCTTCAATTAGTACAACAAAACTGCTATTGCAAACACCAGCCTATGGCAGCCAGCAAAAGGATTTAAAACCCCCCAACAACTACCTAACTGCTGTGAGAAGAAACACAGCTAAAATCATTCCTCTGTAAAGGTCTCCCTGTTGAAACACTTCAAAATGCACAAGATACCAAGACTGGTGTTCATGAAGAGCTGAGACAACGTAATTGATTGTTCTCGCCAATAATGTTACACTACAAGAACACATTACTGCCACGAGTGGCGGTTTTGAAATGGGGGCAGTACACAAGCACCCTAATTAGATTCTCAACCTACAGGACATGGATTTGATGTGAATTTGTGTTCCAGATTACTCTTGGCTGTATTTCAGAACAGCCAAACTACCGGTGCCACTAGCTTTGTAAAATACCTTGCATGCCGAGGCAAGAAAGCTTTTTAAATAGCGATGGGCAAAGTATCAACATCACGGCAGCATTCCAAGTGCAAAGCAACCTCAGCAGTGCTGAGCCTGTTGACACACTCCACACGTGTCACTACCACGCTTGCTCTGACCTGCAGCGCCTCATCTTGACTCCCTCTCACTGAAGCTGCTAACTACCAAGTCTCCATGAACGCTTTTTATCTCCTTTCTTGCTTTTCCATAGGAAATAAGAAGCTGCTAGCGTACATCAGAAGCCCCTACGTATTCAGGAGAGGAAAACCTGCTCATCTGAGGCAAAGGGAGGCTCGTCCTCCAAGCAACCAGGAAGGAAAACAAAAACACCAGCCAATGCCCACCACAGCCGAAGGTCCCCAGAGAGCTCCAGGCTCCTCCAGCCGCGGAAGCCTGGGTGCCAATAAGCACTTCCTACTCTGCAAGTGGATGCGCCCAGGGCTAGCTCCCGGGGTGGCTCAGCAACGCTGACGGGGCTGCGGTCCTGCCTCCTCCGCTAGAGAGAGGCGCTGGGGGCCCGACCCACGGCCAGTAACGGGGCCGAGGGGCACTGCAGAGCCGTTACAAAGAACGGACCAGCGTACGCACACACCCACCCATCCAGCTTCTTACGAGCTATCCAGGGAAAGCCCCACTCTCTCCCAGCCCCAGTGCCCCCCACCACAAGCGGCCAGAGCCACGGAACACAAACGCCACTCACGTTCCCCTTCTTCTTCCTCCGCCACCGCACACAACACACCCCCAACCCCACTCCCCACCTCACACCGGCCGCACCCCGCAGAAATCTCGCGAGAGAACACGCATCCCTGCCCATCGACAGCTTAGCACGCATGCGCCACTGTGGTGGGTGGGGAGTTGCAAAAGCAGGCATCGGCGAGGAGGGCGGGGTTTAGTGTGTCTGCCTCGCGGCAGGGGCGGGGCTCAGCCGCGGCCCCTCCGCTTCCGCGCCGCGGTTCCACCCCGACGGGGCTTACCACTGCGGAGGCAGCGTTCTGTCCGATCCCGTTCTGTTCCTTTCTGTTAGCAATCGCGCTCCTCCCGGCCTTGCGCACCGGCCTTCTCGGCCTTCCCCTCCTGTGTCCAGCCCGACGGACGCGTCGGAACACGGGCTGAGCGATTCTGGGGCGGGGCGGGACAGGACACACCCCCTCGCTGCGAAGCCCCGCCCGTTCCCTCGCCTCAGTGTGAGGCGGTTGTAAACGGCTGTCGAGTGATGCCGCCGGCGGGAGTTGGGTGGTATTGCCGCTGTCCTCCTGGGGGATTCCTCATGGATTTCTTCTCGGGGTTGGGGCGTGTGAGGCAGAGCCCTCGCAGGGAATCGGGGCGCGGCAGGGTCGTAACGGCCGGGAGCTACGGGGTTAGGCCCCTCGAGTGATGCCGTGAGGTAAGGGCGCCTCGGTG
This sequence comes from Micropsitta finschii, assembly GCA_034783455.1. Classification (NCBI taxonomy): domain Eukaryota; kingdom Metazoa; phylum Chordata; class Aves; order Psittaciformes; family Psittacidae; genus Micropsitta; species Micropsitta finschii. The sequence goes on from JAVHNF010039584.1 coordinate 9,725, forward strand.
AGGACAGGCGGGGCTCGGGCTGGCGCTTCTGCAAGGCCTGGTGAGAGCAGGAGGGCCGTGCTGGAGCGGCCGGGGCTTGTCTCTGCTGCTCTTGTTGCGAGTGCGCTGGAAGATGCGCAGATTTAAATAACAGGGTATTAAAAGTGTGATTAAAAAAATCCCAAGTGTTCTGTTTTTGTTTTTGTTTTTTTTTTTTTTTTTTTCCTGGAAATCTGATTTACCAGTACTGAGCTATGCTGATGGGGAAGGTGGGGCGGGAAGATAAACTTACGGTCTTATCTGCAGTCGCTGGGTCCCCGAGGTGAGCGGGCTGATAAGGAGTACAGCTGTATGAAGGTGGAGAAAAGTAGGAATTGAGGGCTTTAGGGAGAGAAACAAGATGGAGGTGGTGATCCTGAGGCTAGAAGATAAAGAGAACAGTGAGGCTTGCTCTGTCTGCCAAGGGAATTACTGTAATGGGGCTATGAATTTGATTCATGCTTTGCCAGGAAAGATTGGACTAAGTGATCCTTGAGGTGCCTTCCAGCCTGGTATTCTATGATTCTATGACAACGATAGAAAATATGCCGCTCTCAAAGCATATTAAATATTGTGATATCTGAGATCCCCATTATCAGTGTTATTTGTGCCCCATCTTTCTTTGCTCTTGAGAAACATTACCAAGAGGATATGGGGTTGTAACTAAGAGCCTCCCCCCTGCTGTAATACTCAGTGCTGAATGTCTGACTTCCGTGCTACATGTCTGAGTCTACATTAAGTCTTCTCCTGTCCCACAGCAGCAGTGTTCAGTCTCCCCTGCAAGAGAATGCAGCACTGTTTCAGTTCCTGTGCTGTTTCTTGGAGGGGAGAGGGAGAAAAATCTCTCTACGCTGAGAAAATGTGGCAAGGAGGGAAGGCAACACTTGGCTGATGTTGCTGCCCAGCAGCGCAGCTCTCTGTCAGGGTACCTCTCCTGTCAATGGAACTGAGTTTGATCCTTTACACCGAGGTACAACTGAGCCCTGCCTACTCCATGCCCCTGCCATTTTGTCATTCACACCTCACCTCCAGTGGGGGTAAGTGCTGGGGATGATGGGCCAGCAAAGCAGAGCAGAGGAAGGATGCTGAGGTGCATGGAGCTGTGCCCATACCTCAGCTGCTGCCTGCTCCCTATGTGCCCTGAAAGGTTTCCTCTTAGCCACTCCATTCACCCAGTTGGACCTAACTGTCCTATTTGCCTCTGGATAAAAGCTTCCCAGATGTGTTTACTTTGGCTGCCTGGTCGTTCTTTTTATGGGCAAGCAGGGAGCAAATGTGTCCCTCTGAGAAGGTGGGATGGAACCTGCAGATCTGGGGCATTGCTTAGACCTTTGCCAGGGCTCCCTGAAGAACGGAACTGGTGGAAGTAAAGCCGATGTTGCTGTGTCCAGTCAATGCAAACCTTGAGAGTAGCCATCAGGCATTGGAACAGGCTTCCCAAGGAAGTGGTGGAATCACTGTCCCTGGAAGTGTTCAAAACCCATGTAGATGGGGCCCTCAGTGACGTGGTGTAGTGGTGGTCTTGGCAATCCTGGCGTGAAAGTTGGACTTCATGGTCTTAAAGGGCTATTCCAACCTAGTTGATGCTATGAGTTTCCTCCTCGGCCAAGTCCCAACTGCGCCGCCTGTTCCCCCTCCGGCCGGCAGGGGGCGCCAGCGCGTGGAGGCGGTGCCTGGTGGC
>JAVHNF010039626.1:21299-34139 GCA_034783455.1 Micropsitta finschii
ATCCCATGGCTACTCCTGCTGGTATGTGCTGTGAGTCACAACAGGTTTGAAGTATGTTCACAGCATAGCTGCTAAAGCACTGATTAAGAAGTACCAGACTTGTCCAAGTAAGACAATGAGGGGTTTTACCTGTCTTTCATTCCTGGATGCTAATTTTCCATGTTCTTCCTTTTGTTTTTGTTTTTTTTTTTTTTCTTTTTGGAAAGGTACACCACTGGGTGCCATTTTTCTCACCAGCCTACATGCAGTAGTGATTATTTTTAACAAGCCCCTATCTGAGCATTTCTATTCCACCTAAGATTACTCTCTGCTTCCTCTTTGCTCTCCTGGGCACACAAAACAAACCAGCAGCACAAAAGCAGTGGCAGCCCAATACCTCGATCTGCAAAGCTTTGTATGCAGGAAAAGAAAAAAAACACACTGAAAATAGATTGGAATGATCTAATGGGAAGAGGATTCGTAATCCACTTGTACAGAGTAGCACACTGCTACTCAAGCCTGCAATACTATAATAAATTCAACTCATAACATCCACTTCAATAATTGATTTAGGCATAATTTAGAAGAAGAGGTATGACATGCTCCTGTGTTCCAAGGAGTAGTGAAGTGGCTTCTCCACAGGTGTTAGGTAGGAGTACTAAGGGTGCCTTGGCAACAGCAACAAAGAACACCCCAATCTGGATGTGGGAAAAGGGTACCAAATTTCCAACTGCCTCAGTTGCTTCATGGCAATGAAGGAGTTTGGCTAAGCAGCTTTGGGGCTCCCAGCCTGGAGGAGATACCTTTTTTCAGGAGATGCTGTGATCTTTTCTCAAGGAAACAGAGTTTCTTCCACATTCCCTGCTCCTTCGTATTGAGCCACAGTAGTTTTTTACCCCCATCTCTGTGAAGTGTCCATCTCCAGCGCAGCTCTCTGAATGTCAGGAGCTATTTCGGTCCTCTCTAGGAAGAATTCCTACATCTCCCATCTGTGTCTGCACCTGATGGCTGTCTGTCATGTTGAAGTCTAACCAAGAGAGCGCTTGAAGCCCAGAGAGCAGCTTCGCCAACCCTCCACACTGCATATAAATGCACAGCTTCACTTGCCTGCCTGTAGGACTGTTGTCTGGGCACAAGAGCTCCTTTCAGATGAATTTATTCTGTTCCTGTTCATCATCCCATCCTCACAAGCTGATTTGATGCCAGATCCCACACTGAAGGTGAAATGGTCTCCCTCCTTATCTGAGCTTCTACATGGCAAGATCAGAGGGGAAAAGGCAGTTTCCTTCGGTACCTCTATAGCCTAATCTTGATCAAAGCACCCCAGGGGATATTGCAGTCTATCAGTATCCCACAGGGTCATAGCTGGCTCTGCCTGGTGATGCAGCTGCTCTCAGACCTGGAAGGGCTAGAAAGCAGAAGCAAAGCAGGCAATGGGCTGATGAAGGGAAAAGCAGTATGAAAACAAATTAGAACAGAAAAAGAGACAGTAACAAACAAAACCATCAACAGGATGCCTTCCCTCCCACTATTCCCATCCTTTGTTTCCTCAGCAGTTCCTATAGCCTTACTGTGCTTGAAAGGGAAAAGAAAAAATAAAATATCAAAATTAACTCCTTGTTAACTAAAGAACAGAAAATATCTCCATACTTGACTTGGTGTCTTGATTTTTCTTTTCTTGAAATTCTTGAATTCTTGTAAAGAATTCCAAAACCAGACTGTTTTTTTTTTTTTTTTTTTGCTTAAATCCTATGTAAATAAACACCCCCTGATTCCATACATTGTTTTTTTATATAATGGATGGTAGCGACTCAAAATTAAACCTTCACCATTACTGCATCTGTAGTAAAAGAGAGATGGAAAGACAAGAGAACAATGTTTGTGTCCGTGGTCAAGGGAGTTCAAGGGGCTTGGACACAGGAGCCCCCTTTCTGCGGCAGGCTGCCTTTATTGGCAACAGCAGCACTAAACCCACCAAACAGCCCACNNNGTGGTGAGGGCGGATGAGAAGGAATCTTGTCCACCTACTCCAGCTGAGTCACCTGCTTCTACCTGTTGCTTTGGGAAAAGACAACACAGTATTGCCATGACCCACATTCCCATCTGATTCCAGGAGGAGTGTGAAGTAGTGGTCCCTGTATCTTTTCTCAGGGTCCTAGCTAGCAGCTTGCACAGCTCAAAGCAATATTTTTTAATATACTTGAATGATAAGCACTTGAAAAGGAGGCAGATGAAACAAGTGCTTAGAGCTCCTTGCTACTGTGCCATCATAACTATGCAAATCTGCAACAGAATTGATTGCTAAGGGGTGCAAAGGGCAAGTTATAAGAATGTTATTCTGTTTAATCGTGCAGGTGTTTTTGTATACAAATATTTGTCAGCCAAACCCTGGGAAATGCTTATTCCTTAAATCTATAAACTAGAAGAAGAAGTAAAAGAAAATGATGACACAGTTCTCAGGCAGTGGAAGCCAGAAGAAACTCCATTTTTCATTTTTAGTACAACAGTAAAGGTTTGGTTTTGGTTTTATTTTTTCCTTTTTTTTTTAAGGTCTTCAAGGTGATTCATAGTGTTGGTACTTAAAAAGATATATGAGCTCAAGGCTACCCATTTTAAAAGCCTGAGAAACCAACTTCAAGGAGAGATCTCTGAACAATCCATTTTAGCAGCTATGCTGCTGCATCTAGGTGAGTTTGCTTATTTATTTATTTTATGGTCAAAGTGATATGATAATGCTGCAGGATTGGCTGAGTGCTGCTTAAAGTTTGAGCTGATGTCAGAAAGTGCCAGGCAAAATGACAGGGTAAAGCGCATCCCTTATTCATCTCATGCAATGATGGCTGTTTTGTTTGGAGCCACTGAAATGATGCAAATAGAGCTATCTTTTTTTAATGTTTCACAGCAGTCTCTTCCCACGCTCTGATGCTTGAAAGGGCCCCCCACAGACAAAATCTGATTTATGCTATTTTTGATTTATATATGTGTTTTTGTTTACTTAGCTTATGAAGCACTTCTTACAAAATCTTTGATTCCCTTACCCATGCAGTGTCTTTGTGCTATTAGTATGTATAACAGACAAATATTTGTCTATTACACAAACAGCCATTCTGTTTAATTTCTGAAATGTTCAAAATATATCAAAGGGATTCAACACACGAAGCATTTTAAGAAACAACATCAACAAAACATGAAGTTGGTTTGGCCAGGAATACAATAATAGCAGTTCGTTTGCTTTGGATTTGCTTTTTGTGCGTGTGTGTGTGTGTATGTTTAAGTAAAAAGTAGTGTTTCAGTCACAAAATAGTGGGAAGAAAGCGGGGCTGGGGTTCTTTATGCTTTTTTCCATGGTCCAGCATTTTCGGCACGTACCTGAGACACTAAGGGGGCAATTGCTGTATGAAGCACCAGACTTCATATTTCCCTTTTCTCAGAAGGACCAGACGAAGGACATGGTGAGGGGATTGCTTCATCTGTCCTGATAGCACTGTGCTATTGGGGGAAGAGGACAAAATATCCACTAGACTGGGCTCTAAATGCCAGGTATCTCATCTCCCTGTTGTTTCTCAACCACCGTGCTTGGTTCTTTTTGCAGGGCAGGGTGGGGGCATTTGGTACCTATAGCAGCTGGAAGATCATCAACAGGAAGAATTAAGCAAAAGCCTGCCTAGGAGAACTTGGTAGTCTGTTGATGCTGGTGGTTCCCTGGAAAAATGGGCTCAGCCCCCCCTCCATAGGAGGGAACTGATTTTGAGTCTGACACTTCTCATGTGCTTGGATCTCAGTAGTGGATCCGGACAGGGGAAGAAGTGGCATTTCTGTGGTTCTTTGGTTTCTTTCCTTTCCTTAGCAATGTCAAACAAAATATGTGTGTTTTTATGGACATAGGAACCAATGATCAGTCAGTTAGCCACCCCATCACATAATATCAGGTCACAGGAGAGAAAACACTAAGGGAAAAAAATCCAAAAGGTGTTCAAATTTCCAAGACCAGCAGTTCCGTGTCTGTAATCTGCTCTCTAGGGCAAAGAGGTATTCAAGGATATACTTAGAGCAAGGGAGCAAAGTTTGGCCCAGTCTGGCTTCCAGACAGACACCAGGGAAAAAAGAAAGTAGACCATGATCTCAAAAACCTCAATCTTAAAATGACATTTCCATGGAGTATGAAGCAAAAGATATAATTTGTTCCTTCTCAACCCTCTTCATGCCATCATCTATAGCAGATTAATTATTCTATGGCCACAAGATTACAGGAAACTTGGGGTGATCGATAAAGTATTTCAGTTATTGCTCCTTATAGCTTTCTATTATTTTTCCTTCTTGCCAGCTCGAGGTAATATCTTGATTGCCTCCAGTTTGTTTGATGTCAGGAGCAGCACAGTGCTGGCTTGACATGTGCACTAAACACTCTGACAGCAGCTAGGAAGTTCATTAATGCTGGTATGGCAAGAAATGAATGGACTCCAGAAGGACTAAAATGCACTCTTAGTACATCACAGTGAAGGCTTTACTTTCCCGTGAGATACTGGGCTATTACTTGTCTGTGAGACACACTTCAACACATCGTGTCAAATGGCAGAATCATGAGAAAACTTGTGAAGTATTCCCATTAAGGCTAATTGATTTTTAAATACTCTATTATTCGAAGTTGGCATCTAATTATTTCTTTCAAGATCCTGACACGTTCCTGGTAGTCACAAGAAGCAATGATTGTTTGGATGTAGCACTGCGGTGGGCAGCAGAGCATCCGTCTGAAAGGGAAAGACAAGGCTTTTTATATTTCTTCTTACTGACACGTCTAAGGTTGCTACAAGAGGAATTGTGGTGCACTAAAAGATGTGTGAGATGAACTGATGGGAAGCTTGGGGATGTAGTCAGGCTCCAGATGGAGTAAGACTTTCTATACAGAGATCAAACTGTTCTGGCAGATAATTTATTACCTTTCTCAAACAAATCAGGTTGGCCTTAGGGTCATTAATGTTTATACTGAAGTTCTAATTAAGCAAATATAAACCTTATGCTCAGCAGAGATCACATTAAAAAAGAAAATAATCACAGACCCTTCCTTGTACTCGCCTCTCCCTCTGATTTCGTGATGACAATATTAATTGACTAAAGGCAACAGAAATTAGATCAAATGTTGGAGATACATTAAGGCCAGCTAGGGTCATTGTCTACAGCAAGCACGCATCAAGTACAGTGAGCTGCCTGGCTGGGCTTTTCTCTGACTTGCATTTTGAGCAGTTGTTTCTGTCTGTACAAGAATGGTGCGAAATACCATTAAATCAAGAGGCTTCATTTCATGTGCTCTGCAAATGACTTCCCAAGGTGTCTGCGCTGTGAGACCGGCGCCTGAGAACTGCTTCCTCACTGCTGCTGTGCTCCTCCCTGCAGAGACCAGCACCCGCATCTTGAGCAGTTTGCTGCTGAGAGCTCCTGCGGTATTAAGAAAGTGATAAAGGAAGAACAAAAGTAAGTAATCTGTGTGATGGTTTGGCCCCAATGTGAACGCTGCTCTAAAAAATGGCAGTGTGCATGTCCTCAGTAGAGGGAAGGGACACAAATGGCAGCTTTGTAGCAGAGGGAAGACTTCTTACCATTTCTTACAGAAAAATCAAAATATGCTAGCTACCTAGAGTATTGCTTTAAAATATGGTTGTTTAGCTCCTATTTAACCACAGAAAAAGACAAACAAGCTGAAATTACTCAGATTTTAACAATTTGCTCTTTGAGATACAACAATTTCTTCTCAATATCCTGACTTGACATACTTGCTGCTTCATACTTAAGGTTCACTCATGCAGGCCAGCCAAAAATAAAGTATTTCCACAGATTAAAACTGCCTCAAACGCATATGGGTTTGGTTTAAAAGAAATAGATGGAGTTTGAAACTATAACTATTTCAGGAAATGAAATACAGTTTTGCGTTTTTGTAAGGTCTTTAAATATTTTATGAAGTACCAATGTTTGCTTGTATTTTTTTAAAAAAACACCCTCTCATGTATTTTATTATGTACTTTAGTTGGAAAGACACCAAAAAGAGGGGGAGGAAGAATGTTACGCCTGTGTACAGAACTGGGTTACCAACCTGCATTACTACAACAGGAATATAAAAACAGAACAGGGCAAATACTGTTAATTTCTTGTGTTTATTTGTTACACACATTTCTTTGATTAAAAATACACAAATATTTGGTAAGGGAACATTGCCCTGGATAAGATGAAGTAACTGTGTAATCTAGGTATGAAATAAATGTTCTGTAAAAGTGTGCTTTAATCTAATTGCCTAATTACCTTTGCTCTTTATCTGGAAAGACTCACAAGAAGGTGTTCAGAACAAGTGATTATGCTGCGCTGGTAAGTCTTTTGGATCACACTAAAGCAGGTAAACGGGTAAGACCAGACCAGTTCTGGCATCCACATGCAAAGGCATACACTGTAACTACAAAACAGCATGTTCTGAGTCTGTGTTTTCTCTGGGTAGTAGTAGCAGGAACACTGTGTTCATTTAAATTAAACCAGTTCCTTGGATAATAACAAAGTAATTAAAGAAGCCACCAAGGAAAAAGAGCCAATTTATTTGAATCATGTTCATAAAAGCTACAACAAGTGCCTGAAGGTAGAAAATAATGTAGTTAAGATGGCAGATTGATGATTTTTAAAAATGCATCTTGATATTAATTTAAATTATTGTCCCTAGTCCGAGAATAATAATGGATGTGAATTTTTAATTTTAGGATAGGAATGGTTCCTTCAGTTAAGTCAAATTCAGAGAAAAATCTAGCATGTTTGTTGTAAGTCCAATTGGTCTCTAAACCAATATATGAAAATCTGGTCATTTTAATGTATTTCTATTTCCATAACTCTCACTGTAATTGCAAGAGATGTAGACAGCTAGATGACTAAAAATTAATGTTGTTTGATCCTGAAACATGTCAAATGAAGCACAAGAAAAACTGCACTCAAAATCATGGGCAGCCTTCTATTCTGTATAAAGTCCTCTACACTTAAGGTTCTCATATCAGTCATAACTAAAGGCCTAAACAAGGGAAAAAGGAAGGGTCACACCTCTCCACAATTTCACTGTTGCTCCTCTGGTATAGTTTTGCTGTTCACTCATTGAATCATGGCTGATGTGACGGTTTGTTAGCCAGTGCTCAACAGTTTGCCTGAAGATATTGTAGACTAATATCAAAACTCAAATCAGGCTGATTTATTTATATTGTTTCTCACCAGGACAAGGTGCTGTTACATGCCTGCTCGTTCTACATATGCTATCCAACCTCTTAACATGAAGGTGGGGTATTTTTGCTCAGGGAAAGAACTCTTATCCTGGAAATACTGGGCTCCATCCCCACCAGCACTTTATGGACTTCAAAAAAATGTTTCTTATTCTGTGTTGATGGTGGAAAAACACAACCGAGGTTTGAGAGGATACTGTGATTCGAAAGTACAACACGGACAACCACTACAAGTTGAGAGCAGCCTTGTAACCCGCTTCTATGTGCCTCTTTTGAGGCTGTCTGAATTACAACACATAACTAGTTCCCACTGATGGTTTTAAATTTTACTAGCACATTACAGAGGTCTCCTGTGCTCATGTGCCTGTGCAGTAGCCCTCTATGGAGATTTCCCTGGCTATCTGCAAGCTTGGTGTCCCAAAACAATTGTGGGGATTCCCAGGCTGCAGCAAATCAGACAGCTTGCTAATTTATACTAACGTTACACCCACAGGGGACTCATGCTATCATTATAGCTCTACTTTTATCATGTAGGCAGAAATAACTAATACTTAATTCAGGGAGGAAATCTTAATATTTCTAGCAATACCCAACCTCACTTCTTTCTTCTCAATAATCTGTTCTGAATACATCATTTCAGTTCTGCAGTTAAGCTCTCTACACTCTGCTACCTACCATCAAACTTGGTATTTTAAAGCAAGCTCATAGAGAATCCACTTACAAGTTTATTCATGTTAATGTAGGGTCATAGGCGGTACAGACACAGACCAGGGCAGGATGCTGGATCTGTCTCACTGGCACTGATGGATGACTGGCACAGAATGTCTGTTGCTGTCAATGGATACAAGGGAGAAATCCATTCTTATTCTCCTTAATATCTTTGCAGTATTTGGCACTGCTGACCTTGTGTCAAGTCTGACAGGTGGCATGAATCCAAAGTAAGTCTTCAATGAGACAAAGACCCGTTCTTTCTCTAGTCCCTTTCAACATCTACATGCATCCAGCTACTAAGTGAACTGGATTTAAAAGCCAGTGATATACAGATGGCACAGAACTGCACTTCACCTTCCCTATGCACAAATTTGTTATCACTAAGGTTTCTGAGTGCTTGGATATGATCCAGTGCCTTGCTTTTCTAGAATAATGACAATCTCTGCAGTAAGAATAACTTATTGCTACGCAGGAGACAAAGCTGATCTATGCAGCAGAAAGCCAGGCACAAATGGTCTGTTAGCTGTGGGAAATCCTTTTAGGGTTCTGGCAAAAAATAGTTTTGCGTAAGATAGTACAAAGCATTTATTGGAAGAATACATGCAGTAATGGCTGAGGATAAAAGAGGGCATAGCACTACTGTCTTGAATATCCAGGACAAAAATGGATGTTTCAGTATTGCATTTGGGTTTCATTACAGTAGGTAGATATATCACACATACTCAGAGAATCTGGATATTTTCACCCTATTGCAAATCATATTCTGATAAAGTGCTCTGATGTTACACTCCACCACTAAGTGTTGCATACTGATTGATGACAGATAAAAGCTGGCCCGAAAAACTCATCTGGCTACCCACAAAAAAGACAGCAAACATTTCATAATAAAATGCTGCCTTGCATCATACAGGCTTTAAAACAAAAGGGAATATGGAACTGAAGAAGTGCTCTGAGGCACTGCTACTCCATCTTTACCTTTCTGCGTTTTCAACCGTAGGTGTCCCACACCAAGCAAAACCCAGTGTCAGATTTACTGTCTCACCTTGCCTTGGCTCTGTTCAAACCCAGGATTTGTTTAACAGTTAAACTGAACTCAAATAGATGAATTTTTTTGTCCTTAACCCTGGCAGTCACTAGGTATGAGCCAGTGTCTACAGAGCTTATAGACAGGGTCTACAGAGCTTATAGAACAGGGCATAATGCATACTTCTGCAAAATTTGCTTTTTTGGCACACAATTAATTCTGGGTTAATTTTGACCTCTAAGGCCCACCCTGCTTTGAATCCTGTATATATTAATAAGCTCATTGCATTTCAACTTGGCAGATGCAGAATCTAAAGAGACAAGACGTGACGTGTACATCTGGCTGGGGGTGAATGCGCATGGGATGGGCTTGCAACTGTGCAACTGCCAGCTAACCATCTGGTATGATCTGTAAGTGAGGTGATGTCAAAGTGCACCCTCCTTGCCAGGTCCTCTGGAAATTCACACCTGCATCTAGATATAGGACAACTTCAAGAAAAATAGTTTCATTATCTAGAACTAGTTTTTCACCCTCTGCTCAACAGAGCCCAGGTCTGTTGTTTCTCAAGACCATTTTTAAGCCTTATTTTCTTTCCCTCAGGCGTTATTTTTCCTTTTTTTTCAGAGGAGGTTCTTGTGATGGACAAAGGCTTTCTTGCATTGATGAAGCAGGTTTGGCTATACTGGTTAACACAAGATTAGCATCTGTCTAGCAACAGGGATGCACTGTGACATGTCTCAAGGACAGCTGTAGAAAGAGGACTTTGTGCAGATATTTTATATTTTATACTTCTCTGTTAAAGAGTGTAACTTTCTGTACATGCGGTCCATATATACACAGGGTGAATAAGCGTCCCTTTGTAAAGTATTTCTGTAACTCTCTTTCTCTCACCTCTGCTACCTAATGGTTCTGCTGTTTTTCAGACTCTCTATATCTATCCAAGTGAGACAGGATTTCCTGTAAAACTAACACCTCTTGAGCTGTCTTTTTATTTTATTTTATTTTATTTTATTTTATTTTATTTTATTTTATTATTTTATATTTTATTTTATTTATTTTATTTCAGTAGAGCACTTTGTTTACTTGTTTTAAAATATGCCCTTCTTGAAGCCCTTACACAGGGACTATCATTAAAGCTCCTGCTACCTTTGGCAGGAATTGGGTTTTACAAGTATGAAGAACCCTATGAAAAGACAGTCTCTTTTCCAAAAATTGCATCAAACTGAGGATTCCAAGTTTTCTGAAAGCCTTGCTGTTCCCTCACACTCTGTTAGCCTTTTCCATTTCCAGTATCAGTCACAGACGTTAAGGGAATGATAAGGACGACTATGCTAGTCAAGATATCTGGGCCCTGGGGGCACTTGTTGTCCTTCCTGGCCCTCCCCAGCCTCTCCTGGGGTCATCTTCTACCCCTGACCACAGCCCAGCACCTCATTTCATTCTCTGCCCTGTGCCATGTTGTAGTTGTGCCCTGCCCAACCCTTCCTCCTGTTGTTTTGCCTTGCAGCTGATTTTGTAACATACCTCTTGGAAATCAGTTCAGTTTTAACCTCCTGATACAATGCTGAATATTCTCACTGTTCATAAATATCTCAAATTTCTCTTCTAGAAAGAAAAAATCGTGCTACTAAATACTTATGGTTAAAAGATTTGTAGACTAACTGTACTTCGTGATAGATAAACTCTGGTAAAACATAGCGAAGACTTTAAGTTCCCTGTGCTGTCATTAGGACATTCAAAACAAAGCGGACAATACGAATCATTGTTTTCTTCAGAATTCTCCTATCCTATCTATCTGAGCTTTCTTCTCTTATACGGGGTGCAACAGGCCTAGCATGGATATAGAAAGCACAGCAATACAGATATCACTGCTAACTCTGCCTCTGGTGTTAGCACCTTTTGTGTTGTTCTGTTACATTGTACTTTTGAAGCAATATAAAATCTCAGGCATTGTGTTTAAGTCAGTCTCTCATTTTAGGGTGTTGGATAAGAGTTCTGCAGCATGAGCTTTTGCATTCACCTTTTGCAAAGATTGTCTCCCTTTCATTGCCATGTGTGGGATACAGAAAAAAATGCAATATTACACTTGATTTACTATTCCTTGACACTCACTGAAATCTCATTTCTAGAAGTATATGTGTACTGACTTTTTGGGGTCTTTGTTAACAGGTGTACATGGATTTTCAGGACAGGAGAAATAAACAGCAAGCATATCAGGTGATCACAGATAATATACTTTAACCTTTGATTTGCAAGCCTTTATTAGTGGTGTTATTTCTACTTAGCTACTAGCCAGCACTGGTATTAAGAATGTTCAGGTTATTTACTTACAACAGTTTAGCATTTATGCCTAATAGAAACCTTTACTGCATACGTTGTTGTCATCTTCCTTGCCATGATTCAGACTATTCAGATTACAAAACAGCCATCGATAACAGACAAAATAATGCGTATAACATATTCATTCTGTGTGGTAATAATAGCTTATAAAAACTATTAAAATAATCATAACATTAATTATTAGCCCAGAGTTTATGTGAAGCAAACTCACATCAGGTCCAAAAGCTTTTATTTTTGATAGTTCAGCAACATTATTTGCCAGTGACCAAAATTAAAAATCAGGAATTGTACTCGGTTGTACTGGGAACTGCAGATAGCATTCTATGGTACTGAACTGGTCATCACTTTCTGAGACAAAGTGACAAGAAATCTCATCGATAGGAGAGTGCTGTGGGGTTAAAGGCTACCAAATTGTTTCACACTCCCAGCTGTTACCAATTCCATCTGAAAATACAGCATATGCAATGGTTTCCACTCTGCAGAATCTCTCAGAAGACTGATAATTGTATATGGCAAAGTTTGAAACATGGGTTGAGAATGTATGTTTTTCTGTGCCCTTCAGGAGCAATTGCCAGGGACCTGGGCCAGTTGCAAACATAACCAATATGCATGACTGAGAGATACACAGGTTATTTATAGATGCAAGAAAGCAGAAATTTCAGCTTGGAGGTAATTCATACACTTCAAAGCGTGTTTCAGAACTAAATATTTAAATTCTGTTTTCCCTAGAGAAAAGGAAGAGAAACTTGATAAATTTTCCCTGTGGAAATTTTGATTTTGCAGAAACTGCTTTTCTGTCACAAAACATTTTATAGAAAAAGCTCCTGAACTGGTCTGGGTGCTCACTTGAAAGTAGGAAAAGAATATCTGTTTAAGTATTGCAAGTGAACGGACATGAAGCTTTTGATTCTTTTTCAGAAACAGAACAATTCACTTCCATGGGCATTTATTTCTTTGCATACAAAGTTCGAGAACAATCTAATCTTCTAGTTTTCTTTTAGTCACGGGATATTATATTTTTTCAACTTTAAATATTAAAGTTGCTTTTAAAGAGCAAGCAGTCTGTGAGATCACAAATTGTAAAAAATGTTTCGTATTATTCAGTGTAGCAATGTGCAAACGAAGAATTACCAGGGCATAGCTGAAAAATTTTGTTGTTGAATATTTTGCAATAAGGAAAACATATCAGGTTTCTCTTCACATAGGGTTAACACTGTATGAATGAATCCCTAGGATAAAGTGTAGCTGATTTCACTTTATTGCAACATGTTTTAACTTTTGTCATCTGTTGATTTTTCCATTGGCCATCTGCAGTAAGTTTTTTCAGCTGTTTCACCTCCTTCACCAGAACACAAGTTTTTTTAAAGGACTGAAAATAGTGGCTTTTCCCTGTGACGGTAAAACCTACATCTATTAATCTACAGCAACTAAATCACTCTTTCAAAGAATGTGGCCAGAATTTAGTAATACGATGAACCTCTGCCAAGGAAAATCCAATGGAAACGTAAGGAAAATACCTGATGTTAACAAACATGCGCACTCTCACAG
>JAVHNF010039631.1:0-15486 GCA_034783455.1 Micropsitta finschii
GAGCACTGCATTTACAGGAGTTTGCAGCTGTGCAGCTACACAGCTACATTTATGGTATACTGCACAGGGCAGCTTAAAATTCTGAGCAAAGCCGCTCTCAACCCAAAGGCTTCTTCCAAAGTACAGCTCCCCTGACGCATGTGTGAGGAATTAAGCACCAGACCATTACCTCCTAGCATGCTTTCCAAAAGCAAAGAGCAAAGGAGGAGGAAGAGGACATGGTCATACAGATGGTGTGCATCCACAGATGGCACATGCATGGGCATTTCCAAAGGTGCAAGTATCACACATAGCCAGTTGCATTTGCTCACATCATCTGCTTTCATTACTGGAAGGCCTGTTACATGGGAGGCCCACCAGAAGTGGCTTCTTCCCACCAGAAATGCCTCCTGTTGGTACATCTGTCCTTGCCTGCTGCTTTTCCTATCTCTTCCCTTTCTCATCTCCTCAGGACCTAAGCCCCTGCCATTGGGTCCTTCTCCATGCCAGGTTCCAGGTGCTGCATTTCAGGTGTTGGCTCAGCAGCAGCAAGCAGTAAGTGGTGCAGGAAAGGGGGAGCAGCAGCTGTGCTGCCACCAGCATATAAGCTGTGCTTGTGCCCAAAGTCTGCCATGCAGCTGCATACTTTAAGTGCCTTCAGACAGCTGTGCATTAGGGCCAAAGTTGTATTAAGCAGCCATTTAAAAGGCAACCCATTTACCTCGGTCTCCTTGTGCCATCTCTTTGCACCTTCACCATCACCAGAGGGACTCATAAAATCATTCAACAAAAGCTGTCTCTGGGTAGCACAATGTTCCTCTCCACAGGATGCGCCTGGCGAAAAGTCACTCCAACATGTCTGAATTTTGAGGGTCTGGTTTCAAGCACGTATGTGTCCTCATGTTTTTGAGCGAGGATAAGACAGGATAAAAGGAATCAGACATGCAGGCTGCTTCTTCAGCAGGTAGGGACAGACAGCCTGCTTGTGGACATTGAAGAAGGAAAGGTAGTGAGTGCATTTTAGAGGCAAATGGTCTGGGTCTGTATTAGCAGCTCTTTATTGTCCACCAATGGAAGGTCTAATTGAGGCTGTATAATTGTCTCCTCACTATATAAAATGAAATGTACACTCCCTCAGTGGATATCTTTGATGAAAAGCCAACTGGGGAAAAGGCTGAAATACATAGCAGGATCAATTTTATTTGTAATGTTTTTTAACATTTCATTTATTCATTTAGCTGGCTGAAGTGGGTTGAAATTAATATTATGTTAGCAACTGTGGCATGGAATGAGACTTTGCTTTTGATTAAAAAACTAAAGAGAAAACAACCATCACCGTTTTATGGATATAATTTGTTTCACATACATTTTTTCAATACTAGGGTGTAATAAAATATTTAACTAGTAAATAAAAATGCCTATAAACCTCCAAAGAGATCTTCAGAGCACCTGAACAAAGCCTGAAGAATGTGGTTTTATTCTGTGTTAACTGTCTTGTAATATTTGCATGAGCCTATATAAAAAGATAGGTACATACATACAGTTACACATGCAATTATGTCTTCATCCGTGCATCACTTCCATATAGAATAAATGCACTAAAAATGTTGATCTAAAACCTTATTATTCATTGCTCTGTTTCTTGGTTTATTGATATTAATATTTGACTCCATATAAAGACTATTTCACTGATATTATTTACCTCAATGTGCAAACTGAAATCACAAACCAAGACACAAGGTTTAGACACCAGTCCTAAATTCCTCTACTGCAGAGCATTTTAGAGTTCATGTTTAAAGAACCAGAAAGATAAAAGGTTAATTAATGCATTTTTTCCATTTTAATATATGGAATATATGCACCAAGTTAAAGGCAAGAAAACATCCTATTTTATATGATATCATATAATTTGATCTCTTGAATACTAGACATCAATAATATTACTGATGTAAATAAATAAGTAAAGCATGATAAAGTAAAAATCTGACATGTATCATGCCTAAGGGCCTTAGTTTTATTTGAACCTATAAACGTCGGGTAAAGATAAAGACTTTTCCACCAAAGTTTTTACTCAGTGGATGTTTATTTTTCTTCAATGTAATTTGATGCTTCTGTCAGTTTTGGCATTAATACATTAAAAGTTAAATTTATGTCAGCACCAACAGATCAACTATCAGATGTTGATATTAACTTTGACATCAAGATCATTAAGAAATTGCCATCATGTAAATTAATTATCAGAATTGTATTGGCATGAATGCATAATGATATTACTCATGCAAATAATTAAAGAAATTGCACAGTGAAAAGTACATTAGAATAATGGCACAAAATGTCATTATTCTGGCTTCTTGACAACTAGACGTTATTAGTTTTCAGCACAGTGAACTTGAAGGTTAACAGAAAGAGTCAGGGAAGTCCAGTTCCGGGCTCAAGCTGCTCCTGTTTGTGCCTGCCTTACTTACAAGATTGTAAGAGTGAAAACTTTTTGTAACTCATCAAAGAAAGCTTTTTACATCACTTTGGGAGAGATTTAAAAAAAAACAAACCAATCCAAAACACAAACCACAAACAGAACCAAAAACAAAGCCACAGAATGACTTATAGCACTGTTGTTCAAAGATATATGCTCTTTTGTTGTTGCCAGTTCCAGGTCTCAAGGGACGTCAGGCACAGAAGGGTTGTTAAAATACCAGGTTTTCCTGAGCACAGGAGAGTAATAATTAACCTCAAAGTATTTAGGTTATCTTCCTCCACCCCCTACCCCAAAGGTAATTATTACCGATCAGTGCTCAGGGTGATTACGGTGCATGTGTGTGTTCTCTTAATTTAATGTGCAGCGGACTGAGTTAGCTTTTTCGTCAACAGCAAAAGACTGTCCACTCTAATAGAATAAACATTACTAATGAGTCACTGGTGCGTGCTAGCTTGCTCACCAGCTGGACACATTTCTTTTAAATGTCTCTCCCCATTCCCCCTCAAGTCAATGGAAGAGGTCTCTCTCAGTCATGGTTTTGTACTCAATCCAAAAATGCTATTACAGAAATAATGCAAAAAGGCAGTAATTTCTGGGCTTCTTGCCTTCCACCTCTCAGCTCTACTAGACTAAGGAAACACCACCACTACCCCTAAAAAAAAAATTCAATGTTTAAACCAGTTAAAATGAGGGAGGGGGAGGGAGAGGAGAGAAGCTTTATTTATCCTCCTATAGAAAGCCACTCCTAACAACACTCAGAAGAAAAGGAATATCTCCAGGATAAAGTGGAAAGGTCGAAGACAGGCCATCTACAAGCTGTTCTTGGCCCTATCCTTGTTCTTCTGTGTAATTTAAATCAAGCCACATAAATGACTTGCTTAATTTTTTCCCCTTTGCCAAAGTGAGAACAGTGCCAACACAAAGAGAACACAAAGAGATTAAAACAATAAAAGCCACTCCATGAATTAAAACTCGTCAAGCTAGCTAAATGCACAAGCTACCTATTGCACAAACATCCTAGAAATTTCTCATAAAGTCTGTAAAAGATTTGTTTTGACCTAAGTTCTGCAGCTGCATCTGCCAGTACAGACTCCTGCATGTCTGAGGATTCACTTCTAAATCTCTCTTTGGATCCTCCCTGTCACTGCACTCTCTAGCCTTGGCATAATGAATCTCGACTCAGAAATGGGACACAACAGGCAGGCAATCTATATGACACTGGTACCAAAGGTTTGGTTGCCTGGATCTTCTGTCAGTTCAGAGCTTATTTTCTTGGGTTTGCTTTGGGCAATGGGAAGACACACAGAGCAAACTATTTTAGGGCAGTCAAGGTCTCTGGGAGCAATCTGGATCATAATTAATATAAGGGCACTGGCAATTGTAATTTTAAAGAAAAAAAAAAAAGGACTTCAAAGCTATTTCTGGTTTTCTTTAAACTTTGTAAGTTGCCTTGGGGACAGCTAACTTTTTAGGTATGTTTTGACTTTTTACAGTGATATACAGACATTTTACTTGAAACAGTTTGTTTAATGATGCCCTGAGCCTTTTACTTCTGTTTAACAATCCAGGCTTTGCTTCTAATCCATCAACAGATAGGTCAAACTCGTACCCATAATTTAAAGTTATATTAATAAGATCTATGACATGCCTTGCAACATTTTATTGATAATACGTAATGCATTATAAGTATCATGAGCTTGTGGAGCTGCTGTCACTCAGGGATTTTGTGCATAAGGTATTATATCTCAAAAGCATACTGCTGCAGTGAAAAAAGGACTTTAAATAAATAGGCTGGCACAATTCTGCCTTCAAAGGGACAGTCTATAAATTCACAAACAAGATTTACTATGTAATTCAAGCCTGAATCAACACAGGACTTACCCTGTGCAACTGAGAAGGGACGCACCACGTGGTAGGGTGTTTATAGCATAGGCAATATTGTAATGCAGAGGTTGTTTTGCAAGCACATCTTTTCCTTTTCTAATTACATTGATTGCCACCTCCCATTTACAATCACATAGCTGCACCAAGCTTAACTGCAGTAATTGCTACATGATAAATTTATATAAGGAAAATATTGAGGGTCTCTTTAGTGCGTTATAATGTAATTTAGCAGCTGAGGGAAAAAAAAAAAAGAGATGGTAATAATAGCATCACGTGACTTCATCAGTTCTCCACATAACATGGCAAAGCAGCCTCTGCACTATGTCTGTGAGACCTCTGAAGTGAGGTAGCTGCATCTGGATCAGAATGAACATCTGTAAATGCACTAGCTAGCTCCTAGTTTATGACCACATTTACTTGTGTGAGTTTACAATGTCTTGCAGATGACATTTTTCATTCCCCTGCTGTTTGTCGACAGTATAAAACTAGATTCCTGGGAAAGGGTAGATAGTACATTACTTAGGCAGCAATAAAACCCTGAAGTGATGGTCCTTGTGACATCATCTGAAGATGTAATTTGCTAAAGGAGTTGCTGCTACTCCGCCCAAAAATTTAGCAACTCAGTCTACTAAGAATCATCTTGCTTTTTTCCTATTAAAAAAAAAAAAGATAAATTACAAACAATGCAAAATACCCTTTTCCAGTTAATTCTCTCTTTACAGGGGTTAGGACCCCATGCAATTGAGTGTCAACTGGGAAAACAAAACCCCTCCAAAGAGTTAATCTATGTCCAGCACCAGCATGTGTTGTTGTTATATGATCATCAGAAGTCCTGGCTCTAGTCACCTACCATCAGAGCTGTCCCTGACTTTCAGAGGTCAAGATCATGTTACCTCTCATCTTCTCCTATATGAGCAAAAGAAACGTGTTCTCTCTGGATACTTTCCTCTCTGCCTACAGAGCTGTTCCCTGACAAGTAAGAGTGTATTAAGGATGTGATCTGCTAGTCAAAGATACAGCAAAATCAAATGTTACACCCTGCAAGCTGAGCTGGAGTTGCAACTCACCAGTTCTGTTTAAAACCGTAAGAGAAACACACAGCACAGTGTTTAGGCAGGTGAAAGAAAAAGATTCATAGTGTGTCCTTCACAAATATTTTCTGCTGGTTTAGCTAGTTTAACAGGAAGATTTCTGACCTGGGTTGCTTTGTAGAGCAGTACTGCACTTGTTTTTCTAAGAGGCAATATTATGGATTATCATTTGCTACTAACTTAAAAGAAGGGATTATAGACAAGTGCTTGGAGTGGCATATTAAGAACTGCAACTCCTCAGCCTTGCTGTCTGCTCAGCTTTGCCTCTTAAGTCTTTGGGCAAATAACATTAACCCTTCTCCATCTCACACTACAAACCTGTAAAGCAGTCACTCCCACCTGAGTGCCGAGTTTAAATACGCATTTTTAAAGTGCTTTGAGATTTGCAGGCATGCCTTACTCTAAAATGGTAGATATCTTCTAGACAGATTCATGGGCTGTGAAGTATCAAGGAAAAGAGCAAACACTGAGGAGCCAGCAAAGCTAATAGCTACAGCTTGGCTATGCCGAGGACTCCTACAATTACAGTTTGTTCTTTTGATCAACCTCTCCAAACACACAGAAAATGTCACTCATTCTCATAGCTGTTCCTGTGCTCATACTCTCACAAAAAGACCACTGATGTCAGTGAGAGCCTAACTGCCTCAGGGTGACCCAGACAGGCCCATGGCAAGGCCCAAAGCCCTTAAGATTTTCCCCCAAATTCCCATGCTTGCTGCTCCTCGTGAAATGAGAACAGAAGCAGCCCATGAGCTGTTACCACGAGCTGTTAGAAGCAGCAGTTGGGACCTGGAGCTCCTTGGGGCTCTCACTTGACCATGAATAGTTCTTTTCTAACCAAAACTACTCTTTCTTCTCTGTTCATATTACAAGAGTACTACCCTATACAAGATTCAATCAGCTTTTGAAGAAGTGCTGACAGTAATGAGACTGGCTGTGCTGCAGGGCAGGCAGGAGAAAGCCCTTCAGCCACCCACATCTCTCCCTCATATCGCAGCACAGAAACAGGTAATGGGCTCCCTAAAACGGTAGGCTTCAACCATCCCACAGCTCCTCACACCAAGGTCACAATGCTTGCCTCATCCTTCACATCATCCCTCCTTCACATCATTTCAGCACAGCAGCAACTGCCCCCACATTAATCCAGCCATACCTGGCTGCCTGGCCATGCTGGAGGAATAGGATGGGGTGGGCAGCAGGGTGCCCAGGCAGCAAAGGTCTCCTTATTTCGGATAGAAGTATCCTGATTTATACAATCAGAGACAAACGCATAATCAACCTTGCTCTGATTAATTGTTGTGGAAATGGTAAAGAGTTATCAATGCAGCAACCAAGAGAGCTTAAAACTAAATATAACTTGCAGCAAGGGAAGAGAGGATGAGTCTTTGAAAACACTTCTCTGAAGCGAAACAGGAATCTATGGAAAGTTTCCTCTCCTCTCCCCAGTCCTCCAGCCTGTGCAGTGAAATGGGAGTTCCTGCCTTCCCAAATAGAAGTGCTGCTCGCCTCCCTAGGATGAACAGCTGGGACCATCCTGCTATCAACTTCCTGCTCTTCCTCACTGCTTTAAAATTAGCATCACTGTGATCAGGTGGCAGTGGAAGAAATGCTCACCCACCACTTGCCATGGCTTTCACAGCTGATCACTAAAGCAACACTTGCCTCCAGGGGCTAGGGAGCTCGCAACACCCCGTATAGCCAACAGCCCAGGACCAGGGCTCATCACAAGAGCAGAAGGCTCTCACCCATCCAGAGAGTTCCCACTGCTGCTGCTGGCACCATGGCATGTCTGCCCGGGCTGGCTCTGGCTCTTGGTGTGAAGCAGCCGGGGAGACAGAAGTGACTCTACAGACATAAATAGCAGAGCCGGTCTGAGCTGAGGAATATGATTCAATGAGATATTTTGGTTGCCTTTTTATGAAGGCAGCAAGACTTTCCAGAGAAGGTATTTTTAGTGGGTTGAGACCCATGATACTGATCAGTAGGCACAGAAGCTGCCAGAACAGGAAACCTGTAGAGTAAAAACGCTCTGAGAGAGTATCCAGACAAAGTGTGAAGTGCAAGCCAGAGAAGAGCTTCTTGTAAATGTGGAGCTCCAGCAACTTCCTTGAGTGAATTTCACAGAGTACTCAGCAACACAGTGTCCATTCAGCCATTCCTGGCTCATCCTGATAAATGCTTTGTTTCTGGTTTAACAGCAAATTGAAATTGATTAAGCCGGCATTGATATCGTCCTACAAGTTACAGAGAAACTAAATTCATTTGGGATAAATCCCAAGAAAGAGCAACACTCATGCATGCATATGCACACACTATTTAAAATAGGTTCATCTGGGATGCATAAAACCTGAAATAATGTTCATTAGGACTGGGAAAGGAAACACTATTAATCAGCTCTAGGCTTGTTGTTACTGAGCGGAAGAAAACTTCAGTCAGATAATTTTTTAAACACACATAAAATCCCCAAAATTCTCCTTGGAAGAATTACCCAGCTAACTTGCCATAAATATGAGGAGGTGGCAAAAAGGCAAATGAAAGGGGTTGGGGGCTGGAGTATTATTATTTTTTAATTTGCATTCAACAGGAGAAAGATTTATGCATGAGATGCAAATTGCTATGTGTTATTTACACATCTGAAGAAAAACAAATCTTGAATGTAAATGCTTAGAGGGCATATTTTTAAATATGAAAGTGGTAAAATTATTATAATGTTTATAACTCCCACACTGTTTAAAAGAGATTAAATTGGGGAAAAATGAGCCCTTTTATTTAAATTATAGAGTCCTCACCAAATATTAGGGTAGAAATCAAATACAAACATCTGTGTGTTTCCATTCTTGAGAGCCTTTCAGAGCAATTTCTTCACCTTGTAGTTGGCCCCATCCAGAATACCCCAGTGGGTTACCAACTGAAGGGGGCAGTGACCATTTACAGCGTTTCTGTTTCCATCACAAAATACTATGTATGCCTTCAGAAAACAAAGAAACAAAAATACCATTATAAAACCAACTCCAACACCATAAAAAGTCCAGCTCAGGTGGTGGGATATATATGACTTGCAGTAGACCACTCCTGAGAATGAGGTGAATAGAATCATCATAGAATGGTTAGGGCTGGAAAAGACCTTAAGATCATCTAGTTCCAACCCCCCTGCCACAGGCAGGGACACCTCACACTAAACCATGTCACCCAAGGCCTCATCCAGCCTGGCCTTGAACACCACCAAGGATGGAGCATTCACAACTTCCCTGGGCAACGCACTCCAGTGCCTCACCACCCTAACAGTAGGTATAAAACAGAGCAAAAAGAGGCATCAGCATTGCCATGATTACACTACAGTTCCTTCAAGTTCAAACATTCATGGAGTTTAGTCAGTCTGGTATTCATCGCTTGCATTTCTGCTCTGTAGTTGTATGTCGGCAGAAGTCATTTCTATAGACAGTGATTCTGTCACTTCAGTCATGAGAGAAGTACCATTTGGATAACAAACAATTTTATTTTTTTTTGTTGAGAGAAAAATAATGGCATTTTTTTTCTGCTGGAATAGTGACTTACAATACTGAAAAATTACAGAATATTAAATAATTATAAAACAAGGATAAGCTCCTATTACTCTTCCTCCTCAGTTACTGGTGCTTATATTCAGAAAATACACACAAGTTATTTCAGTATGTTTGAATAAAACTAACCATGTAATAATAATAAAAATATAATCACTTGGCACTAAAAGAAAAGTATCTGGTTCTCTTTAAGAGAATTAACCCCAAAATACTCTGGTTCTAATACCAACATCCCCCCAACCCCACAGCCTCAGTTACTCAAACTTCTCTGACTGCACTTATCTTACAAAGTTTTTAAAACTAAGTCAGTAGACATTGTGGAGACAACAGAGCACTAAATGCTGCACGAGTATTACTGCAACTTTGGTAATTATTTTTTTCCAGTAATACCGAGAAATTTTATTATGACTAAGTGTAGCATAATTGCTATCTTCACCACTAAAAAATATAAAAACCTACCACTTCATGTTCCATAAAGAGGAGTTTGTGCATGGATTACAGCCCCGGACTGTGGCAGAACAAAACCCTCAAGGCAGCAAGAACTGAAGAGTGAAAACAACAGCTTAGGCTTTTCTCCATGCTTTCAAAGGAAGAAAATGTGTTGTTTTTATTGACTGAAACACTGCACAGACAGATTTACTTTGCTTAAATGTTCCCACAGATGTCTGTGGGGTGTATATCTGTGCTAACTGCCAAGTCACCAAAAGCTTCAGTCCTCTGTATCTTGAGAAGTGAAAGGTCAGCAGATATGCAGAACTGAAAGAGGTCTGTGAACTTTCAACTTGGTAAGAAAATGCTAGAGTAATGGAATATTGAAAATAACTGTGGTTTGGCAAAATCTAAGAGCATGCTGTGATCCACACAAGCCAGAATGGGAGGTATCCAATTGGAGATCATGACTAAGAAACCCTCAGCGAATCAATTTCTCAGCCAGTGTATCTTGTCAGTGTCTTTGTGTGCTCAAAACCTTTCTATTTTATTGACAAAATAATATGCCTTTAATCCAGGCCTGCCTACAAAGTGAATGCTAGCTGTACTGCTAACATCTAGATTTTGACAACATTTTCCTAGAGTTGTGTATCAAAAAAAAACCCCAAACTAGAAGGATCTCTATCCAGATCTCTAGCCTGTCTTCACTGGCAAAGTCTAATAAGCTCCAAGATTCTCTATGCAACTGCTGAGCCCACTGTGGACACAATTTGTGCAACCTCCTTGGAAGAAGTGAGAATTAGACCTTACTTGGTCACATCTTGTTGATCTTGGCTCAGTGAGCTTGCTGGAAGGCACCTGGATGTTTCGGGAAGTGGTGCCTGATTCTTAGAAGCAAAGCTCTCTCAAATCAAAGATATTATTTCTTCATCCTGACGCTATCTAAACATCACTACACTCTGAACAAAGACAGCCGTTTTGCAACAGTAATGCTACTCAACTCTGCGAATGCCAAGTTGCAGTGAGGCATGTGGCCTCATTCTCCATGGAGAAGGCTGGACTCCTCAGCACCCCTGGAAATGCCTATTAGCACGTTCCTCAAACCTGCTTTTACACACACATCCTAAACTAAGGCTCTATAATACGCCAGCTGATGCAGTAACCTGACTACTTCATTTTCAAAGTGTGAAAGGATCCAAGATATTTTTAAGTACTCTGATCTTCCCCCTGCAATTTCAAATACAGTACCTTTTACACACCAATGAAGAAATAATAAATTAGAAAAAGCGAAAATCAAAGCAGCAAGACAACTGTTTTTACAATTAATTCCTTTGTGCAAATTTAGCCTGGTTTTGCCGCAGGGGCCGTGAGACTCGGTCGGGCTTGTTTTTGTCTAATAATGCGTCAGGAGCACAATACCGGTTTCCTTTTGACGAGAGGACAGGAAATAAATTACGCTTGTTTAGACAGCGCTACCCCGGAGGCGCCGTGCTGTGGGGCCCCGCCGTAACCGCCCCGCCAAGGCCGCCCTCCGGCTCCAGCCCAGGCTGCCCTCTCCCAGGGTACCCGAATGAGCACCACTGGCGGCCACGTTACCTCCCCTAGCCCCGCGGGAGGGCTCGGGCGGGTGACGGAGCTGCCGCAAGGCCTCAGCTCACCCCGTCCTCGCCGTCCCCCGTGCCCCCCCGCACAGCTGGCGGGGCCAGGGCCGGAGGCGGTGCCTGCTCTGCAAGGCAGGCGGAAGGAAAGGGCCGGCGGCAGCCGGAGGCGAGCCGGGGTGCTACCGGGCCAAGCTCCGGGCGATCAAGGGTGCAGCTGGGCCGCACTCCAGGGAACTCGCTGTGAACCCGTGGCCGGGTGCCGGGGAAACCGCGCTGCCGCTGCCGGGACCAGGCCCTGACCGAGCGGCGGGGGCAGGGGCGCGGGGAGCCGGACCGCTGCCGGAGCCGGACCGCTGCCGGAGCCGCCCCGCGCGGCGCAGCCAATGGTGGTCGGCGGGGCGGGCTGCGCCGCGCCGGTCTGCGTTGTGCAACGCGCCGCGCTTTGAAGACTCCCATCGCCCCTTGGAGGCAGGACTCATTCGGCATCTGTCACGGCAGGACGGGTGGCGGGCAGCCGGGGACGCCGGCAGCCCGATGAAGACCCGGCGGGGCCGACGTTGCCGACGTTGCCGCTGGGCGTGAGCCGCCCCCGGTAGGACCGGCTCGGAGCGGTGTCTGCGGCTGGGCAGGATGACCCACATGCTGCATGCGGCGGCCCGGCGGGTGCAATGGGACAGGACCAGCGCTGCGAAGAGGGCTGCCTGCCTGGTGGCTGCAGCGTATGGGCTCAGGGTCCTCTACCCCATCATCCGCAGGCGCATGAAGCGGGTGGGCTGCGAGGGCGGCCCACAGGCTGCCGGCCGGGCTGAAACGGGCCGGGAGGGGCGGCACCGCGCCGGCAGCCGGGAGAAAGCCTCTCCGGCAGTGGACGCAGAATTCTTCCAGCAGCTGCTGGAACTTCGCAAGCTGTTCTTCCCAAAGCTGGTGAGCTCCGAGCTGGGCTTGCTCTGCCTCCACTCGGTCGCTCTGGTTTCCAGGACCTTCCTCTCCATCTATGTGGCCGCTCTCGATGGGAAGATCGTGAAGAGCATCGTGGAAAAAAAGCCTAGGAGCTTTGTCTTCAAGTTAATCAAATGGCTAATGATTGCAATCCCAGCCACTTTCGTGAACAGCGCCATACGGTACCTGGAGTGCAAGCTGGCCCTTGCCTTCCGCACGCGCCTAGTGGATCACGCCTATGAGACCTACTTTGCCAACCAGACTTACTACAGAGTGATCAGCATGGATGGGCGGCTGGCCAACCCTGACCAGTCCCTCACCGAGGACATCATGATGTTCTCACAATCCGTGGCACATCTCTACTCCAACCTCACCAAGCCCATCCTGGACGTCGTGCTCACCTCCTACACCCTCATCCGCACAGCACGGTCCCGGGGGGCTAACCCCATCGGGCCCACAGTCCTGGCCGGGCTTGTCGTCTATGCTACGGCCCGTGTGCTCAAAGCCTGCTCGCCCAAGTTTGGTAAGCTGGTGGCTGAGGAGGCTCACAAGAAAGGCTATCTGCGCTTCATGCATTCACGCATCATTGCCAACGTGGAAGAGATCGCCTTTTACCGAGGGCACAAGGTAAGAAGGAGAGAACTAGGAGGATACTGGGGTCAGTCCTGCAGTGCCGGAGCTGACCTGTGCTTCGCCTGCTGCCCTCCCTGAGCACTTTGAGCCCCTCTGACATTTAAACCTGTTTACAGCAAGCACTTCCTATTTCTTAGGAAAATGCTGTCTCACAGGCGGTATCTGAGGGGAGCAGACCATAGTTCCTTTGTGCTCTGACAGTGTTCCTGTTTTGCAGCTGTATCTTTTTCTTTTCTGGAGAGCTAATCTCAGTTGTTTTTCTCCACCCAGTCCATTCTGCTTAACTTTTCCAGGCTTTGTTGCTTTAGTTTTTTTCGCTCATGTTTATGAACTACCAGATTTAATGCTGCAGAAATAGCAACCAGGGCACACCGGAAAGTCTAGGGGAAAACTCAGTGATAGTACAGGGAGCACTACAACCTTTGACACTCTTCTACATAGCTAAGCAAAGATGCAGTCATCAGTCTTAAAATAGCTTAAGTACAGTACTCTAGCAGTCACAGTTACATAAACTAATAGCTTGGTTTAAAGCTGCCTTATTAAGGAACTCTTCATATTTTTATTAGTAGTTAATTTTGGCTGTAACACCTTTCAAACACGATTTAGAAAACCAAGTTGTTTCATGTAAGGTGAAAATGGAAGCTGGAAAGCAGCCTGAAGAATTACTCTTTCAGTCCAAGCAGTGGTTATATAACATAAATGGTTTATTTTGGTAGAAGCAGTTGTTCTCAAAAGCTGCCTATAGTCATGTTTTAAGTGCAGCTAAATTAAACATTTTTTTTTCTCCCAATTCCTACATATACTGGCTTGAACTGAATGCAGTATATCATAGTGGCTTGCATCTGTCTTTGACTTGTTAAACCTCTTGGGATAGTTCTCTCTTCCTTCAGACTGCTTACAAAAACAAGCAGTGTTGCATTTCAGGAATCAGCTCTGCAACTTTAAGTCATTGGAGGTAATTGATCCCCAAACCCTTTACAATATGAGGAGTTTCATTTGCTGTGAAACTCTACAGCTGCAGCTTTCTTAAAAGGGTGTGCAATCAAGCTTATTTTGGTTGTTAGAATCAGCTGTTGTGACTGTCTTGTGTGTCATTCTTGTGTATATGTCAGAGATCTTTAAGGAGCTGAAAACCTGCCAATGTTCTATCAAGGGACGATGGCATAAATAAGAAGCAGATCCACTGACTTCCGTAAAGCTGTTGCACTTTTGCTGTGACTGCACCATTGTGAAAATAGCAAATGTGGCTCAGAAGTCTCAGCTCTGGGTACCCAGTTACTTCCTGCAGTGTGTGAACGTGTCTTGTATGACATGTACATCTTACTTGCATTTTATCAATTGCTCTGTTTTGTTTTATCTGTAGGTAGAAATGAAACAACTGCAAAAAAGCTACAAAGCTTTGGCTGATCAAATGAATCTCATTTTGTCCAAACGTTTATGGTACATCATGTTAGAGCAGTTCCTGATGAAGTATGTTTGGAGTAGCTGTGGTATGATTATGGTTGCTGTGCCCATCATCACTGCAACAGGATTTGCAGATGGCGGTAATACCATTTTTCACTTAATTTTAAATGTTTCTTTAAATTTACATCCACAAAAGACTTTATTTCCCCTGAATGCTAGTCATATTTATTTATTTTTCACAGCCTTTGTTACAGTGTCCATGTCTTGTGTGTAACTTTCAAGCACAGCAAGTCAGCTGAGGGAACAGCCACACAAAAGATCCAATTTTGAACATAAACCTGATAAACAGCATGAATTCAGGACTTAAAGGATCCTTATGTCGTATGAGATTGTGATAATTGCAGGTTCTTTTTACTAGCCACTGTTGGGATGGCAGGCTGATTTTTGCAGCATCTCCTGCTACCTTATAAAATGATAACTGTTAACTTCCCTGTACTGCTTATCTCCTCCTTCCATAAACCGTAGTGTAATTATAAATAATTATTCTCTTAAGTGTTGAGCTGTTAGGAACCGCTGTTTTTCCCTGACTTGCTGAGAAGAGAAAGCGATATTCAGATTCCAGGCTTGGATGGTATGATCTTTGACATCCTATCACAACTTTCCAGGAAGTGAAACGAGGCTCAAGTAGTGTTGTTATTGCAGATGCTATATATAAGAATGAGAGAGAGGGAGAGAGAAGAAATAATTAAGGACACATAGTAAAAGTGGGGAAGTTTGCCTCAACAGAGTTTCTTATGCCCAATTACAACTGTGCAATATGTTACAAATTCCATACAATTCTTTAAGCATGGATCCTACAATGTGTGTAGAAGGATCATTTCCAAGTTGAATGTATTTAATCAGTAAAAAGTGAATTCTTTTCCTTGTAGATCTTGTTTGTTATATTCCAAATTGGGGTTGTCCTACTGGACAAGCTTGGTTTGATCTCTAGGATGACACCCTGCAGCCGCCACGTGGTTTAGCTTACCTGCTGTTGTGTTGATACATGGGTGGTGTTCAGCTGTCTGAGCCACTGCCCAGCACATGGATCGGGAGAGTACTTTATCAGAACCCTGGCTGGCTTCCTGGTAACAGCTTAAAAGTAGGAAGTCCTATTCCAAACAGAAGAGTTTGTACAAGGCCATTTCACCATATCAGGAGGTCCTATTCCAAAAAGAAGAGCACGTACAAAGCCATTTCACCTCACCGTGAAGGTTATCAGCACAACAGAAAAAGTGATAAGAGTCTTTCTGCTAAGACAGGAATGAGTATAGTCAAGAAAAAGATTGTTTAACCACAACTGTAAATATCTTCTTGGTATTACAGCATGAATAAAAAAAAAAAAAAAAGACGTGTATTCATGCTAAGCTAAATAACATTCCTGTTACTCATGAGTATTCTTTTTGAGAAATACTTTTCAAATGTGGGAGAAAAGCAAGACGCAGTGATGG
>JAVHNF010039642.1:0-10593 GCA_034783455.1 Micropsitta finschii
GGGGGACAACACATTTATTTTCACTTTTTTACTATATGGGGGTGATGAGGCACTGGAACAGTGTTCAAGACCAGGCTGGACTCGGCTTTGAGCAACCTGGTCTAGTGGAAGGTGTGCCTGCCCATGGCAGGGAGGTTGGAACTAAATGATCTTTAAGGTCTTCCAACCCAAACCCTTCTGTGATTCCATGAAAACTGGATCCCTGTGTTAGTGGGTGGCACCAGATCTGGTTTGCAGGACAACACAGTCAGTGTGATTTCCTTTCTGCTGACCCTGGTGTGGGTGGTAGCTGTGGCAGATGATTCAATGATCATGATTGAAACTGTCACAGTGCTTGTTTATTGCTCATAAATAAAACAGGATGTCCTACAGAATGGGGAAAGCTTGTGTATATTGGAGCTGAAGGAACATCTCCTTCCACTACTCATGGCTGTCTTAAACAGCTTCACAAGACCTTATGGCAATTCAAGATATTTCATTGTTTGGTTTCTGCTTAAATACACTTTTTGTGAAGCGCTTCTTATTTGCTGATCTCTGGGACTAATGAGGTGCTCTGCAAGGTACATTTTTTCCTATGAGATTAGGAGAAAGATTTACTGTGTCTTCTTAAAAATGGCTGTTTCCTCATGCTGTCAGGAAAGAGTATCTCAGGGCTGAAAAGAGCAGGAAAGTACTGTAGGAATTTGAAGGACTCAATTGTTAGAAAAAATTTTCTTTCAACTAGACTTAAGTTCATAAGATGATTTAAGACAGGCGAAAACAGGGAATAAACTAATATTCTTCCTCTGCTGTAGGTCTTTGGGGAAAAATACTATGTTAACAGCCTACAACACACAAAGCTGAGTAGACTTAAGTTAATAAGGGAAGAAAGTATACAAGGTTTCTCTTTTTGGTGTTGTTTGGCAGGAGAAAAAAACCAAACAACCATGTAAATATTTGTGTTCCACTGGCAGGTTTAGTCAAAAGGCCAAGGGACATGCTTTCAGATGGCACAGAGTTACAGAAGATAAAACCAGACAGATATATTCTATGGAACACAAACTTAAACTGATCTACAGACAGTGAGAGATCCAACCTTAGCTTTTACTATATCCCAAAAATCTGGTTAGTGGAAATGCCTGTGAAGCAGTTTGTAAACATTTTGTGAAGGACAGATGTAATGAGAAAGGAAAGTCTTACAGCTGCATTACATGGCTTGAAAGGTATTTCTGTTAGTGCTGCTTAATGCTATCTTTAGATACTGTCAGTATATTCTATGTGGGAAACTTTTTGATCTTAAAAAGAATGACAGATGGAGTAGGCAGAGGGTGGGCTACATGGCAGAATATGAAATTTGTTGCTTCATGGAAGCGAGGACCACCTGAGCCACAGTTCAGAGGCTTAGGCATTACTTGTCTATTGCCTTTAGAAACTAGGAGATGGCATGTTTTTAGAAGAGAACTCCCAGCCAACCAGTTCAGGTAGGTTCAACAGGTGACATTAAGGAGCCACAGAAAGCAGTGTGTGCCTACCTGTCTGATTTTGCCCTGGGAGGAACTCCTACTGTTCACATCGTCCTTTGGAGCTGGCAGGCACCTCTCAGCCTTCCATTGCACCTCTACCTGCAATAACATGAATGACAGACAGAGGCCCTGGGTGGCTGCTGGGCAAAGAAGGGTAAGGATAGGTCACAGCTGGAGAACAGTATCCCTTAACTTCCACTATGATTGGTGAGGAGCATTCATACCACCAGTTATGTCCATCTAAGGCACTTCAAGAATTTACTCTTTTATCAACTGGGAGTAGCCCAAACAAACAGTGATTAACAAAATAAAACACTATGGATGGACTTAACACATTGGCAGACATGACATGGAGGGGTGCGGGTCAAAACCTCAGTGCCTTAAACCCAGTAAACACATCCTAAATGTCTTAGCAGTCAGCTTGGCTCTGGCCATCCCCTGTCCTTGGGCACAGTACGGTTTTGCTTCATAAATTCCTGTTTGTAAAATGAGAACTTTAACATCTATTTATGCTGTAACTTCTTTGAAGCAAGCGGTGTCTCTTGTTATAGGAATATATATTTTGCATAATGGAGTTCAATATAAGTTCCTTTAATGTAGTTCTGTTGAATAATAATGATTAATAAAACTGAGTAAACAGTATTTAGAAAAGATAAAATGAGTCCTGTGGTGTATCCTTTTCTTCATGGGAAATAAAATGCAATATTAACTGGAACTGAATAGCAGCACCTATTTAAAAGTGGTGAAAGAAACTTTTTGCATACTGCAATATTTAATTTTAGATCTTCTTATCAACAGTTCTTACTTGGGTTTGTATTTCAATAGAATGAAGGAAATTATTCTCAACGTAAATTACTAGTGCGTATTTTTCCAAAATGCATACTAATGTTCTGAATGTCTATCTTGTAAATGAATGCTCCCCACAGAAATGTACACAGGGTTACTCACAAATATGTGCCACACAATCCTTGTATCTATCTTCTCAAGATCTGTCTTCCCCCAGAGAGAAGGACAGATAATGAATTAATGAGACAATGAGCAAGTTACTTGATAGGAGTAAAGCAAGACATGAGTGAGACCTCATGGTTGTGTTTATAGGAGTTTATAGACACTGTGGGGTTGGATTCATCTGTTGCCCCTTAGCACACTCAGCACACCCAGTGGCATCCCCATGGGATAATCCCAGTTCTTTTGGGCAACGCACCTTATTGAGAGTGCTGTCTTTCTCAATGAACTAAGACAAGTCTAGTAATTAAAGTAGATGAGATGTAATTTTTAAAAGCTTGTGTTAACAGAATTATTCTGTCTTCATGTAACACAGTCACAAGAGTTAAGCTTACATTAAATAGTTCAGGTACTTCTGTGGCAGCACACTGTGAAGTTTGACTTCAACTGATTTAGCTTCCTGGGTGCTCATGATGTTCATGTGCAGCTGTTACAGCACCTATTCCATTGCATGTCCTTAATTAAGCTGCTTTAAAACTATGGGATGTCTGCATAAGGTGTGGACATATGGCTTTTTGTGGCATGGTCATAGCCTCCATGCTGTGGATTGATGAGAAAACCTTCTCAGCAGCTTTGAAATGGTAACTCCTGGCATGCTCTTTAGCAGCAAGCAGTGTTATGGGTTTTTTTAACATAAGGTTGGAAGCCAAGGTATCTGATCCTTTTTTGTAATTTTCTGCAATACAACCCCCCATATAATGAGGTAAGGGGTTCCCTCCATTTGCATTCTTTCTCACTTATATATGATTTTCTACCTTTATCTCTTTCAGATCTCGTGAGAAAGGCAAGTACATAAGTAGCTTAAGCAGTTCATTTAAAGGCTTGGTGATGTTATGGTTGAACACAGCCTATAAAAATGGCAGGTGTGCTGAATCATTCAAAGACACCTGATGACCTGACTGCTAAAAACAGCCCTGAAGAGCCAAAGACTATTACAGTTCTTGCATAGGAAAAATGCTCCTGACTTGGTCTCCTGCTGCCCAGACACATCTGCTCTCTTTAAAACACTGGAAGCAGGAAGAAAGTCAATATGATACAGGAGGCATTGGAGTTCACAGGATGGGGTGGCAATGTCCTAGTGAGGCAACATCTTCAACTTCCTCTTGCTGTTTAGTTTACTAAATCAGTAAATACAGGGACTGTTTCTCATGATGTTTTTGCATGTGTAGGAAAATGGGGCCTTGTGAACTGACCTTAGATCATGAAGAAAATTAGGATGACAACTATTGGGATCTTTTTGGGCATCTGAATTTTGGTATTGGATCTAACATGGAAATCTTGAATAATAAATGATAGAGAAAAGGACTTTGTGAGAAGGGAGGAGAAAAGATATGGTGCTTCAGCAAAAGGAATTATGAAGATTATTGGAGCAGCAAAGGGAAACTTGCAAGTATGTTAAACTGGAGAATTGTGACCCATTTTTTTTTCCTATGAACCTGCATGGACATATAACAAATTTATGTCTGTGGTCTTCTGGCAGTGCTCACAATGGCAGCATATATAAATCAATGATGTATGAAAGAAACTTGCTTGGGGACTTTCTTTTTGGAATAGCCAGTGTGGCAAAGGTGGAACTGAGATACCGAAATGAAAACAGGAGGTGGTTCCACTAATTCTGCTCTTCTAGCACCTGCTGAAATTCACAGGCCATTTGTTTTAATATGACTCATGAGCAACACTACCATTTCCAGCCTGCTGCCATTTGAAAACCATATCATCAGGTGTTTGTTTTCATCTACATATGCAAAAGTGTTTCAGTGTTGCCTACTTTAATTAGGCCAACACTGTGAAATTGCAATTCAGGGCTTCATTCAGGAGGTGGTGATCATAAAAAATGATCAAATGATCAAAATATATTCTATTAAAAATAGAAAGTGATGAACACTGACCATCAATGAGAGTCAGTTCAATAGGAATGTTTCTCGTATGGACCAACACTTCAACATTATTGCTAATGGTTTCCAAATGGTTATAAATTTTGGCAGATAAAAATTGAGGATGACAGACATTGTCAGGCAGTTGTAACCACTGTGGTGAGAAGTCATATACAATACCCTAGATCACCTGCTTGTGTCAATTCAAACAACGTGTTTTAATACAATGAGATAAATTTAAATTTCTTTGGAACAATGCAGTGAAAGTGCCTGTAGAATACAGGAGACTGCATCAAAGGATCAACTGCTTAAAATTAAACTCAGAAAAATTTAAATTAGAGATCAACACTATATTTTGTGAAGTGGTATTGACTGGAATGAGTTAGCAAATCAAGTAGAAGTTTCTTCATCTCAAATGTGAACAACTTTGTAGAATACACACTTCAGGCAATCAAAAGTCTTCAGTGATATATGCAAGCCAAATTGGATTATTCACTTTCTATGGGTCTTTCTATGGGTTCATCTATGAACTTCTAAAGTTTTTCCTCACATGATGGCCTTTTTAGTTAGTTGAGACACTTAATTGAGATAAATTGTTGAAATCTCTTATATGCATATCTGTTGCTCGGTTTTGGACTATTTTCTCATTCTTAAACAAGAAAAACCCATAGGAAAACATTAAAACAATAAAAACCACATTATTGCTATTGTTATGTTTGTTACTACTAATGTAGTGACTATTACTATTAATAATTAGTATTATTATTTTACATCTATGTGAGGAGTAGATAAGCAAGTTGGATACTGAGTTGGATTTGCTTTCCACGAAGATGTTTATAACTAATTTAAGAATGACTTAAGTGTTCAATTTGTTGAGATCTTTATGGCAGCCATCTATGTTTAATGAATCTTTAAAGATACAAAGAACAACACAATGCAAATTGCACTCAAACTGTCTCATTCCTCAACTAGCGCAGGACTCATCTCGAAATTTAGGTACATAAATGTAGGTGTCTGTGTCCAAGATCGTTACAGTCACTAGAGAACTAATTTACTGCAATTGTAATTGTTAAAGCTAAGTGATCCTAGAGAGTGATCTGCTCCTCTTGAAGTAAGTATCTACCTTTGATCAGATTAATTGCCTCTTATATGCCATTAATTGATTAGAGACATGATTCACTCACAAATACAGAGATTTCTAGCAATATTCGACAAATCTTGCCCTGTCTCAAGCTGTGACTGCAGAAAATCATATGTTCTTCAGAGGTTCCGTATCTACTCTTCTGTAGATTCTCCAGAAATCCTTTGGAACCTCAAATCACAACTGAGAGCTGCTGGGCTGGACTGGAACCTCCCTGGAGCCATCTCTGCATGTGCCCAGGGGCTCTGGAAGCAGCAGAGAGCCAAGGGGAAAGGGGGAAGACTGTTGGACTCCTAAGGCATGGGGAAGTCAGGATTGTGGGATAACTCCTGCGCTGGACTCAAGCCGGACATGAGTCCCAGCCCACAGCCTTCATCCTGCACCGCTCCATCACCCTCCCCTAGCACAGCCTGACTGGTCCCACTGTGTTCTCACTGGCTTCGCCTTCTCTCCTCGCAGGTGATGTGCAGCTGAAGAGCTCATCTGGACAACTTTTGTTTTCTTCTAATCCTTTCGTCGGGGGGTAAAATAGCAGCAGGAGATACCCCAGAGCATCCTCACAGCGCAGATCCTTCACTTCCTCAAGAAACAGCAGTTTTAGAACCTAAAATACACTTTTTCTTCCTTTTTTTTTTTAAGAGTTTTGGGAGGGTTTTTCTACCTGTAAATGTAAATCCCTTGTTTCTGGTAGTCGCTGCCTGTCTCTGTTTAGGTTTCTTGCTGTTGCCCAGGGAAGCTGTGAATGCTCCATCCTTGGTGGTGTTCAAGGCCAGGCTGGATGAGGCCTTGGTTGGCATGGTTTAGTGTGAGTTGTCCCTGCCCATGGCAGGGGGTTGGAACTGGATGATCTTAAGGTCCTTTCCAACCCAAACTATTCTATGATTCTATGAGAGCAAGCTAATGGCTAGGGTAAAAAGTAGTTTCTCTATATTAGTGGATGTAAAGGCAGCCTGCTAATCATAGCTACTAGGTTTTAGGAAAAGAAGACAGAATTAAACATGCTTCCCAGAATAACACTTTGTAGGGAGATCTCTGGGATACAGAACTTGAGAGATCGCCCATGTGCCTGAGCTATCTACAGCTATGTCGGTTAAAGCAAGAGGAAACATGGTGATACAGGAGAGCACTTTTCTTCCTTTAAATTGTGAAAATGGCTTTTGTTTTTAGAAAAGCATCCAGGAAAGTAAATCCTCAGTAGCAAAACATACAGCTTCTCTTGGAACATCTTGCTATTTTAGGAAACAAATTGGTCTATATAACAGGATCACATTAAAAGCACATTAGCTTGTGAAGGAAATAGAGATGATATATATTGTCAAGTACTTGATTACATGTAGATGATTCAATCAAGTCTGCCCTCTTCCTTCTTTTGGTAGAAATCTCTTACATTTTTCTTTTCTAATGTATGTAATGATGGTAAACAGCATTGGAAGAATAATATCCAAAATGAACGAGCAGCCTGACACTGAAACCACAACAATCTTTTGATTTCATAGAACTACTGTCTACATTCCTGAAGACGACATCAAAGCACATCAAAGAACAGCTGAGGAGTCATACATTGAAAAGTAGGTAATTATATGCACTGCAAGGTTTCTGTTTTGCTCTGCATCATTTATTGAAATAACCCCCAAAATTTAGCTAGAAAAGATTCTCTTCAGTCAAGTAGTTCCACTCTGAGGAACATTTTGCTGAGTAACTTTCAACTTGCATTTCCTTGTTTTCATCAATTTATTTTTATTCTCCAATGTTACTTAATTCCTTATCTCTCTCAGTAATCATTACTTTCAAATGAAAAGATCAGTAAAGCTCTCATGGCTTGTTAGTCTGCTTATCCAGTGTGTTAACTTGTCCCTTATAAGTCAGCTGCATCCTATAAGCCTTTTATCGTTTTCTTTATCCAGTCTAAAGAGGATTACACCTTTGCAGCTTTATGTGAGAGCTAGCTGTTAGTGACAGGTTAGTGAACCCTATGAAAAACACAAACAAAAATGAACAGCACCTAAAATATTGATGAAACAAGTTTATAAAACAGTCCACATACCTGGGGAGCCCTTCCAAGACAGTTCTTGACAAACTGCATTTATTACCTTAATATCCTTGAATATGTGTACAAATGCAGCATAATATCTAGATACTGAAAGAATAACGCATAGAAAAAACTGTCTCAAACCAATACAGGCAATGCTATTAAAATAAGGTGCATTATTTCAAAACAAACTGAGTTGATTTATTAAATCAACATGTTAACCAGTACTCTTTGTTCTCCAAAACCAGCTACTTTCTATTCCAAAGAATCTCACCTAAAAGTGTTCAGAAAACAAAAAGCCTCTCCAAAATCCAAAAAGATTGTTGAAAATTTTTTTTACTTCAGAAATCTGGTCCCTAAAGTTTCAAATGCAATAATTTTAATTCTTCTTTGAGGATACCAAAAAAACATTTTGGCTGTAACTTCCTTTTCTTAAATTCCACTTTAATGCTTTCAAACAAAGTTTGAACATGAAGTTTTGAACACTCAATGTCACCCAAATATCTAGAGCATAGGCAAGAAAGGACACCTTCTGAACAAAGTACCACTCATTTATGTTATAAGACCACATTAAGAATGTCATAATGCCGCATTTGCTTCTCCACTGACTACAAGGAACTTTACATGTCAAACTCACAGGATAATGTTTATGTTACTGACATCCATGTTTAGTTCCTTAATCTCTATAAAACATTCTTACCATTTGATGGAATGTTGTCTTCAGGTAAGT
Organism: Micropsitta finschii; assembly: GCA_034783455.1. Lineage (NCBI taxonomy): Eukaryota > Metazoa > Chordata > Aves > Psittaciformes > Psittacidae > Micropsitta > Micropsitta finschii. The sequence goes on from JAVHNF010039642.1 coordinate 8,282, forward strand.
GAAATATCAAGTAGTGTAACAGTTGAGTGAAGTATATAAACCCCCATAATTTATTGGAAAAACTGAGAAACCTAAGAGTTCAAAGCTCAATTTTCCAAAGGATCTAAAATACTGAAAAAACCCATCTAATTCATCAGGAACTATTTTTATCTAGAGAACAATCTAAGATTAAAGAGCTCCTCATATGCCCAGTGGTGACTATTTGGAGGCTTTCATAGGCAATGTATCCTTCAAAAAGTTGTGTTTCTAGGTAGATAGATAGTAAATGCTCACTTTACTTCAAACATGCCAGTAAAACAATCTACCTATTACTGATCTTAATATATGTAAATACTTTAAGTTAAATGATACCTTGCATATCTTAGGAAGACCAAGAATCAATCACTTCAGACTTAACGGGATGGTCAGCTGAGTCTGTAGCTGCTTCTGCAACTTCACAGTTAGCTTCAGTCTAGGTTACTTTTATGTAGTTTTGCACTCTTCTATTTTGTTGCCTTTCCAGTTTCCTTACATTTTAAGCTATCAAAACTCCAGAACAGACCCCCTGCTCATCTTCTACAGCTTACTCGATTTTCATCCAAACATATTTTTTCTGAACATTCTTAAAAGATTTTTAAAATACTATTACATTGTATGGGCATATCTTCCCTCTGCAAATACTCAGTTGCTCTTTCAAGGATTAGAATAGTTGTTTGACAGAGCCTTCCCTTTAGAATAGTTATGTTGACTCTTCCTTTGAGACAATGCACTATATCTGCAACCATGTTAGGCAGTGTAAAGACAGACTTCCTGGTCTATAATTCTCTGAATCATCTTTAAAATCTAGTTTAAGAAATGTGAGATTTTCATCTTCAATTTTTGTATTTCCAAAAGCATCCTATGTGATAGAGCATGCATTGGTTTAGTGTTTTCCTAATTTTAATTCTCACTTCCTTCCTGGCTAAAACCTCATGGTCCTAGCAATATGCAACTATTAATTTAATAAAATTCCTCTTTTATTATGCTTTGTTTTTAGACAGTTTCCCTGACTTCTCCCCTGTAGAGAAAAAGTAATTCTAAATCTTCCAACATTTCTGTACAGTGGAAAGTAAAGCAAACAATTAATTAGATTTTTAAAATATTTTTTCAGAAGCCCTTTTTTATGTTTGTATTTTGCTCATAGATTATTTCCTTCCAGTTTCTCTGGATGTGATGAAAAAATACTCTTTATCTCCATTAAAACCTGTAGCAGATATTGCCATAGCTCTACATTTAAATTGTCAGAGTTTATGAAGATTTACATGTTTCTTGCTTAGAGGCAACGATAACTTATTGCAATAAAATATTTTGCTCTTTTAATAATTAAAAAAACCCCTATGAAACTTGTTTCTTGATTTATATTAATTTTATTTTTTTAACTTTAATATTTCTGGGTTTTTTGGTTGGTTTTGTGTTTTTGTTTGGTTTTTTTGGGGGTTTTTTTTGGGGTTTTTTTTTTCCCCAGTCTTAAAAGGATATGAAATGTAATGTTATGATTTCTGCATCCCATACATTGGTCAGCACTAATTCAAGAGAGACTTTGCAATATGTTTATTGTTTTACATCACTTGTTGCAGCTAAAAATACAACCTTTTTACTATTCAGTTAATGGAATGGCTTTAATACCATACTACAGTACAAAATTTCTCACCCGATTTTGATACATTAACTACTTTGTCTTCAGTTTTCTTTCCCTAACATTATGTTATTCCTTTGCAGATTACAGCAACATCCCATGGATTGTCTTCTTTCTACTAAATTCCTTAGAAGCATGATGCACTAATGTTTTCACTTATACAAAAGATTCTAGTTTATTCATACAAGTAATTTATGTTTACGTGTCACTTGATTTCCATAAACAGAATAAATTACTTGTCTGAAATACCAAAGACAGATATGGAAATAAATACGGTAAACAATTAGATATAGCTGGAAGGAAATGTTCCTCTAAAATATATTGTTAACTCATGGAAATAATTGTACATTAAATTAAAACTAACTTTACAGTCTTAGTAAAAGCTATGGCTATAGGTCTTTTCTAATACATACATAATTAAAATCCAGGACATGAAAATAAATAAGTAGGCATTAACTGGATAGTCCAAGAAAAATAAACAATGCTACTGACAGACAACTCTGAAAGAGCAGACTACACTTTTCCTGAATTTCTGTCTCTCTACCACCAAACAGAGAGCATCTGTCTTTATTAAACAGCAAATATGAAAACTACACAAAGTAAGCTTCGTGCAAATATGAAAGTATATTTTGGACTAATACAGAGCAAAACGTAATAA
>JAVHNF010039654.1:8186-18955 GCA_034783455.1 Micropsitta finschii
GATCATCAAGCCCATACTTCCTTAGCTTGTCTATGAGGATGCTATGGGAGACAGTATCAAATGCCTTACTGAAATCAGTTTTCCTTCCCTTCTGTGTCTGTCTTTGATATTCTCAGTTGTAACACAATAAGATAATCACAGTCACCCCTTTCCAAAGGGTTACTCTTCCCCCTGTTGATTTGATAAGTTTAGGTTTAGTGGGAGGTGTCCCTGCCCATGGCAGGGGGGTTGGAACTAGATGATCTTAAGGTCTTTCCAAACCTAACTATTCTATGATTCTATGATCAGTTCCTTTTTTGAAGGCAGTTCTTACCTGCCTCTTGAGCTTTGTTACCTCAGGGTGTTTTCCCTCCTCCTGCAGGCAGGGGTGAGGGTGGTGGACTGGCCTGTGAGAGCTGTGTTACCAATGAAGGAGTAGGAAATGGGATGCCATCATGTTTTATCTGTTTCCTTTTTTTGGGATATAGTTTGACCAAAGAACTAAGCAGTTGAAACATCACAAAGAAGTGTGTGGTGTGGATGGATTTTTCTATGGGAAGCCAGGATTAGTTTACATTTGGTTTTTTCTTCTGCTGAAGTTATAGGTGGAAACCTTAGAGGGGCTTTGTCATTACATCCCAGTGGCAGTTTTACTCAGAAAGAGGTGTTTCCTGACAGACTGGCAAACAAAAGCACACATGCAGTGCCCTGCAAAGGTTGTACCTGATCAAACCCTGAAACAGTTGAAGTGCAGGTTGTTAAATCTTTCACACTGCCAACCCCTGTGGCATGTTTGTACCCAGGTTCTCTTATCAGCACCTCAAATGATTTTTATGTTATTCACTGCCTATGCTGGGCAGTGTGTTGTCAGGGCCACGGTGCACCAGCTGACTCTGCAACCTCTTCCCCCTGTCCTACGAGTTTGACTGCCTGTGTTCAAGGTCTGTCCTGATATGTTGGAGTGTAACCTTGGACCAGAGTGCTGTGGGCAGAGCTGTGTGCCAGAATGCTGAGAGAAACCTGCTGGGGCCTCCCCGCTTATGAGCCATGCATAGAGCTGTCCTTGTCCTCCATCCTCGTCTGGGGTAGGTTGTAAGGATGTCTGTGCCTGGCTGTGGACCTTGCTGATCGTGACTTGCTGCCTTGACTTTCTGGTTGGCCTCAGACCTGGCCCATCCCTATGGGCTTTTCAGCAGCTGCTGCGCTGGGCATTGATGGCAGCCTTTAGGCACACCATCTCCATCTGTCTGAGGAGTCAGAGAGTAAATGGGCAGGGATACGAAGGACACTGTGGCATCACGCTGATTTATTGCTATTACGAATGAGAAAGATTAGCTTTGCCTTCCTTCATTTCCAACTTCCTGCAAAGGCACACCGAAAATCGTTCTGTTGGCAGGAGCTGGGTCCGTCAAGAAGCAGCCGGCAGGAGGAGCTCTCTAGACATTTCGCTGGCTCATTTTTCGGGCACTCAGAGCTGCATGTTTCAAGGGCATGGCTTTAGATCTACTTTCTCGGGACTTCTTGCAGACAAACCAGCAGCGGCAGAAGACAGGCAGCTCCGTGCTGTTGCAGCTCCAGTGGTTTTATTGGAGGCTTCTCAGGTTCCTTCTCCCACTGTGTTACCTCTCTGTCTTTCAGAAACTTCATGAAGATGCTGGGTATTGTTTTTGGTGCCTGGAAGGGGTCAAGTGTTTCATTTTCTAGGAAAGCTAGTGTAAGATTTCATGGACAGCACCCTAACCACAGAGTGAAGAATTCCAAAGCAGTGTTTGTCTTTGCATGGAAAAAAAAAACCTCCTCATGGATTCCTCATGACCTCTGAGGGGACCTGTAAGGAAAAAGCTTCAAAATGTATCAGTACCACTCTGAATATTGGCCTGACAAAGTTGTTCAGATAGTTCTGCCTCCTTGTGTAGAGTTCATCTTTTTCTTCTGTGAGAAGCAGGTTCAGAGGACAGTAGTCACTCTTTTACACAGCACTGTGTTCTCCTTAGTTAGGTGCAAAGCATAACCCTGCTTAAGGCCAGTCCTGCAGCCCTAAACTGCATGGGCCCTGAGGCTGAGCCTCTGCTCTGCCTTTAAAAGAGAATTAAGAATGTATTTTTAATTGGTGAATTCTTCTGTAAGTCTGGCCCTCATTTAGTTATCTAAATGGGAACGAACCCTTCTGCTCTTCAATGTTGCTATAATAATTATTTTGATTCTGAATGTGCCAGAAACTATTCTAATGCATATCAGTGTAAGTGAAGTCAATAGAGATTCTTCAAATTTACCCTGGTGCTCAAGAGAATGGAATTCATGCACTTCAATTTACAGTGTATTAAGTGATCAGAATTAATGAAGTTGCAACAACCTTTTCTGTTCTTGTTTACACATTTTCTCCCTATTCACTCATAATGTACATCATGCAGGAAAAGCAGGGAGTTGAAAAGGCAGCGTGTGGGTCAGATATGTCCCCTGGAGCACAGCATTGTGCTTCATCCTGTAATGATATTTGCAAAGCTGCTAGAAATGCTGCACATAGAAATGGTACCTTCTGACTCAGCTGATGCACCCAAACCCAGCTGGATGTTCAGAACCCTCACTGTATTCTGAAAGCTAGAAAAATACTTAGGAACAGGGATACTGTTCTTCAGAGTCACTGGAGTTTAACAGATGCAGAACAATTCATCTTTCTGGTTTTGAGAGTCTTTTTTCAGTATTGTCCCATATTTCAGTTAGGAATAATGCAAACCATTGGATTCACCTTTCCTTTTATTCTGAGATTTGGAAGACACTTGGGATGTCACCAAGAAAACCTTCTTTTCCCAAGACCAACTGAAGGTTATCCCACTGTGCTTCATTTAGTTCAAGGTTGGGATGACCAAAGGTTGCCTTTGGGTTTCATAATGTTTAAGGCTAAACTTGTGAGTCTGCATGTTCATCTGGACATCATTTCTCTCTGACTGCATGGAACAGGACAACTTCTAAATGCTCCATCTGATCAACTGCAACAATTTCAGAGACTTCCTATTATTACTGGGAGACAGAACAGTTATTTCTGAAAATAGTAGGAAATCAAAAAAGGAAAAATAAGGGAGCAGCAGTAATTTAGATACCACTGCATTTGTAGATGAAGGAGCTGGGTGATGGCACTCGCATACCAATGCCTTTATCTCATCTCTGTCCATCATTCTAGAAAAGTTATCATGTGAGCACACCGAAAGATCTGTCATCAGATAAACACAGGGCTCGTGTGCAACCTCTGCAGAACTGGAGGAGAATGAAGATCTGAAGTTAGAAGGAAAAAGGGTGGGAGACACACAGCAACCCCAGTATGGGAAGTTGAGGGTACCCCGCTACAGCATCAGTGTAGGTGAGTACAGAAAACCTGATAGTGACATTTAGAGAATCCAGCTACTGAGAGAAGGGAGTTAGGGCATTAAAATACTATTGTAGGAGAGAATGAGGGATTCTTGAAGAGGAGAATGTTGGGATCATAGCAGCCCATATGTAGTCTGCATGGGGGCACACCCCCTAACCAGGACACCCGAGAAAGGTTCTTTCAAGCCATGTGGGCTGGTTCTGGCTAGTGTATGACTTGCTGAAAACCAGAGAAACTGCTTAGTAACTCAGGCAGGCTAGAATGGAGCCCAGGGCTGGACAGACCCCCAAGCAGAGCCACACAAGCAGCTCTCTGTGAACTTGGTCCCTGCCTGGCTGCTGTTCTCTATGCTGGTGCATTTCAGGGGCTACTCGGCAGTCTCTGCGCATGAAAGTACCATGCAGAGGTGAGTAGTCTCTGGAAGTTGATGCATGTATGGCAAATTCCTAGTTCTTTTTGTCTCTTTTTACTTATGTACTTGCATAGCAATGTTAAAAGATGAGAGAGACTCTCAGGAAAGAATAGTGAAGTGATCTTGGACTCTGAGGATTTGTAAAAACAAGGCAGGGAGAGCCCATGGTTGTGATTGAGGAGGGTAGAGCATGCTGGATTCACAGGACTCAGCTTTAAGTACAACTGACTTAGATTTCTGATTGAAAGCCAAGTGTGCCTTAATACAAATTTTAAGTACTGTTCTATTTTCTGCATGGTAGGTTTTTTTTTTCCTTCCTCCCATCTTAGTGCTGAGTGTCCAAGCCCACCAGGTAATAATATAACACTACCAGCGCTTCCAAGTTCTGTTTCTTTAAGAAGTTCCTGAAACTTGTCACAGTACCCCAGTAAAGCTCTTTCTGCTGTGTTATCTAATCCAAAGTAGTTTGTATCAGATTTATGTTCTGGCAGCTTTGTGATAAACTTGGACTCTACCACATGGCAAACACAAAAGATTACTTAAAGTTGTTATTATTGAATTTGAAGGACTCTTTTGTTTCATGGAGTCCACACCCTCGTACCAGGGTTGTGGTTGATGGCTCTCCACCTCGTACATTTACAAACTTAGGTAGCCTGGAATGAAGACATTTCCACCAGTGACAATTTTTGGTACATTTAACCTGTTCTTTGTGTTAAAATTGTGCGTGGATTGGAATTAAATGATCTTAAGCTCCTTTCCTACCCTCACTATTCTATGGTTCTATGATTCTATGTCAAAAAACACAGTAGAAGATATAAAGGACTGGAAAATTGAGTTTTGTTGCTTTGACCAAAGGCTGCTTGAGGTTCCTCCTCTCTCATGCAAGCCTCCTTAAACCTGATGTCTCAATTCATGAGGCGTCCCTGAAGCCCTGGGTCATCTTTGTGATGTTCTAGAGAAGGACAATTATGCAGAAAATCATCAGACTCTCAATTCCCCCGGTGTGAGGCCTTGCAAACTTGAGCCTGAAAATATAAAAGACTGGAACTCTGATGTCAGTCACAGCCTCAACACAAAGATTATAGGTGTAACCAGAGGAGGAATTCACCACAAAATCTCTCTGATCTGAAATCAAGCAGAACTTCAGAAACAGCTGCCAAATACCCAAGGCCAGAGACCTCTCATCCTGAGGCTGGTTCTCATGTTATCCAGTGCTCTAAAACTTGTTCTGTCCTCAGTTTATGGAAAAAGGAAAGATTACTGGCACCCATTTCAGAAATTGTAACGTTTTATTTGTTGGGGTTTGGTTTGGTATTTGGTTTTTATAATGAATCAATGTTTGGCTGGAGGAATAGTGGTTTTTCTTATTACAGGAGAAAAACATTTTTACTATCTCTGCACTTCCAAGTGAGAAGTTCACCTTCTAACATCAGGTATACCCTTGGGGTTGCAACTAATAGTGACTACCATCATTAATAGTACAACGTCTGCACTGTCTAACTGCCTCTCGAGTGAAAGATCAGTTTAATCATTAATGAATTCATCTTTAAATTACTTGTCTTGAAAAGGTTATATATTACTTGTGGGGGACCATGCAACCTGGTCTTTATATTGTTTCTGTACTCACAGATGTTCACAGTCTGGTTCTGCTGACGTTTGTAAAGCATTCATGGCATCTGGGGGGGTTCTTCTAATGTTATATCCCAAACACATGACTTTAGCTCAGTGGCACTCTGGAGGGGGGGTGTCACCCTGGGGAGCTCTCAGACCTGTTGGAAGTCTAGGCGTACAAAGGCAGGAGCTGAAAGGGGCAGGGACTGTCAGAGAACACAGGGAACTTCTCAGCTGGCTTTTTGTTCCCAGCTCCATGCTCTGTACTGTTGTGTTCTGCTGTGAGAATCCTTCAGTTCTTCCCTTTGGGTCTTCAATGCTGGCAGATGGAAATCCAGTTCAACTTTCAGAAACTCTGAATAATTTATTAAGAACAAAATTGTTGGGTCTGAGAGCTGGTTCCTTCTTTCTCTCTTTCTCCTTTTCTCTCTGCAAACTGCCTTTCAGAAGTGAAGTTTCTAATTACAGGTCAGGGAGGCAGGTTTAATCACACAGCAGAGCTCTTGATGCAGCATTAGAGAGTGTTATTTATACACCTGAATTAATAGAGATGCAGCATTTCAGTTGAGAAGAATAAGATGGGTTTCAATTTCACTCTTTTTATGTGAAACAAACCACATCAGATTCTCCGGGCTCTTTTTTTATCCTGAACTGGGATTCTGAGTCACTAACAAGTAACTGCTGTGCAGAGCTAGAGCAAAAAGAAGCAAGAATAGACAGAGAACTGCTCATGTAGCAGGGGAACAACATAATCAGGATGTATCAGGAAAAAAAGCCAGGAGTGGATAGAAAGAGGAAACCATTGGGAGAACTGAACAGGGTAAAAGTACATGTGTATCTGTCTATCCCAAGGAAGTCTTTTGCAGAGTAGTAGCATCCACAGAAACTGCAGGGCAAGTTGCAGTCTTTTGGCATGCACTCAGGTACTTCAAAATGTTGTTGTTCTTTTAAGCCCAAGAACAGGAGAGGTAGAGAGGAAACCTAAAGCGTGTGAAGAGTCCCTTGTACTCTGTGCTGCAGGGAATGGGATCCCTGCACTGTCAGCACTTAGAGGCCCTGTCAGCTTTTACTAGAGGTATTGGATCTGTAGCACTGAGGAGTGGGGAGTCCTTTATGTGTTTGTTCCTGCAGTGTTGTGAGCTCCAATGTGGCTTACAACAAACAGTACAGAGATTAACTTTCTTTGCTATTTTGGATATTAAACTCACAATACCTGTGGACTTCCATCTGGTTTTCTCTCTGTGTCTAGGTTATGCAATTTTGGTTTCATGTTTGGTTTTTGCTTGGCTGTTTGGAAAGTGTGAAAATGTCTATGAGTTTTCTGGACTTCTTTCAGGGTTGGAAAATGAGTGATCTGTGCATCTGATTCCGTAAGTTACAGAATACACTGAGTTGATTGAGATCCTGATGCCAGGAGTCATCATTTGAGTCCTGCAATAGGTTTGTGTATCTCCCACGAGGCAGATGCGTTAACAGCAGTTATTCTGGTTACAGTTCATGAACCTTTCCCACAGTGTGCCCTGGTACACTGCAGAGCTATGAAGCTCCCTCTGACCTGCCAAACCAACATACCTGCTGCATGAAAATCCCAGAGTGACAAAGGGTTGCTGTGCTTCAGAATAGCTAAAATGCAGGTTCTGTGGGTATGGAGCAAAGCATAGCAGCCAGAAGAATGGGTCTCAAGCTCAATATGTGAGACTTGGCATGGCCTTATGTTCCTGGAAGCAGTGTTTTTGCTGAGAGTGGTAGGTTTCTAGAAGCTGTTCTCATCAGTCCATAAGTGAAGCTGAGAGACAGATGAATGCAATGCAGTCAGTACCTATATGATATATTACTTCAGGAGAAACAGGTTATCTACTTTTGTAAATTTACTTTCAATCCCAAGATAATTTTTTTGTTTAGTACACCTAGACTGTGAACCTTGTTCTCATGTATGTCTGCAAATCATTACCACAGAGCTGGAGAACTGTGTGCAGGGAATCCAAATGGATTCTACAGGTGCAGAGAAACTCAGTTGCAGAGATGAGGCCACAAGTCTGAGAGAGCAAGCAAAAGAGAAGTCTTCTACAGAGAAAGATGGAAAATAGCACTCCCCTGGAAGCAGTGTGGGAGCAGCCCAGCTATGCTTCCTACATTTTGCATTGCCAATGGAAGGTTCTCTACCAGGATGCAAGGGAGGAGGATGTGAGGTCTGTGTGTGCTCTCCCTGTGACATCCCTGTTATTACTGTCACATGCAGGTGGCTGACACCCACTGTGACAGAGGCAACAAGGGTTTGATGTTGTGCTGTACCAGACAGCTTGGGTTGTGTGATAGTCAGGCTGCCCTTCGTGTGGGAGGAGATTTACAGAACACTGTTGCTTTTTGGTATCTATGTGGTTTTCTCCTCCAAAAATAGCTGCCTGTTGAAGTGGGAGTATTTCAGAGATGGGAGGAGATTAGCAGTGATGACATGGATGGTTATGTTTTAGGGCAAGCACCTGTAAATCAGTCTAAGTCTGTAAGTAGCAACCTATTAAACCGAGTTCACCTCAGCAGCACTCACCGTCTGTCTGTTCAGGAAGGCTGGAGCCAGCTCCCCAGCCCTCAGAGTAAGACTAGTGCTACAGGCTCAGTCTTTTCCCATCTCCTGTACCAGTGCAAATGGAGCAACTATGGATGTTTACAGCTTGCAAGACAAAACACATTAAAGAGGTGATGACATTTTTCTAATACATCTTGTGCATTTCTACTTCTATCTTACCCATTTCTGACCCTTCTTGGAGCTCTGAAATGCTTTTTTTTCTTGTTTGGTTTTTAGGAGCTTTTTAGTAGAGACATTCTTTTTAACAGATGTGTTAGCTCAAGGCTTCCAGTGCTGCCTCTTCTGTTTAGCAGGAGAGCTGCTAGCAGAGACACATTGCCCGGTTTTCTAGAGGTGAAGTATACTGCTGTTCTAAAATCCCATGCCCTTTCCAACATGGAGGTTATTCACTTGAATCCTCTGTTATTGCCACTGGCTTCTCCCCTTTCAAAAAGAACTCTGCCATGTGAACTTTCTGACTGAGCTGCTGCAAACTCCTATTTAATGAACTTTGTTAGCAAAGTGTTAGGAAAACATTTCCTATGGCTACATGGCTTAGCCACAAAGTATTAATAATTGTTAACTTCCTTTGTGAGCACACATTCTATACTTGGGACCTGGTGGTGAAAATATTATAGGGCAATGGAGCTCAATCCAGTTCTTCCATCAACTTCTAGAGTGATTTTTGACACAACAGGGATTTTGTGCCTGGGTTCCACTATTCCATGATCTTGGGTTTCTAGAAGAATAATATGAAGCTCACCAGGGCTCTAAAGATAGGAGATCTATTTTCTGATATTTAACTTTTCTGGTAGGTGCTCTCCCTTTTATATAACATATATATATTTATACTTACTTTTATATAACTTACTTTATATAACTTAGAATTTACAGTGAATACTGCTGTGAAAGAAGATCCAGTCATTTCAAATATTAGGCTTTAATAGTAGTTGATTAACTTTTCTTCCTTTTTAAAGGAAGCTGACAAAGTTTCATTGTTCTTATTAGCTTGTCACCACTAGATTGGAGTGTAGGTTTATAGAACATTGTCTTTGTTACAGGGATCTGTAGTAGATACTTCAGAGAAAGTATCTAGTATAAGATGTTCAATAGAGTCACTTGGTTTCTCACCTGTAAGGGTGTTTTCTTCTGTAGGTGAGGCAGAGTGAATATCCAGCAGGCACTGAGGTTTCAGCTCTGACCTCAGCACAGGAGCTGGTCCATAGGGTCCAATAAGCCACTGATTCCAACAGGACTGCATCCTTTCTTCAAGCTAAAGATGTGCTAAGTGGTCTACTGATCTCCGATCTGTTAAGTCCATTCATTTGTTTCCTATTTAATGTACCTGGCTGTTCCAGTTAATGGTACCACGCAGGACTAGACACACTTCTGAGTGCTCTTCTGCAGCCTTTCTCCCTTATGCTTGTTTTCCTGAAGAAACAAGCCTGGCTCTCCTGATCATGGCAGCGGAGAACTTTAATCATTGAACAGCAGATTGGAAGGGACCTTATGGATCATCTGGTCCAACCTTTCTAGGCCAAGTGTGACCTACACTAGATGTCCAAGCACCCTGTCCAGCCAAATCTGAGCAGTATCCAATGCTGGGCTGTCTCCTGCTTTCCAGGAAGATTATTCTAGTGGCTGGTTGTTCTCATGGTGAAAATTTTTCGTCTTGTGTCCAGTCAGAATCTCGCCAGGAGTAACATTATTATGGAGCTGGTTTATGTTGTCAGCTGTTCTCATGATTCTGCAGCCATTGCAGGTGTTCTCTGTGCTTCAGGCTGGCAGCTGTCTCTGACTGCTCTGCCAGGTAAATTCAGGTGAGCATCAAACTGCAGAGCAGCAGGTTGTGAAGAGTCAAGAGCTGTTATTTTCTTCTGTCACTATTCACACATAGCAAGTTGTAATGAAAACACTGGGAAATATGCCTAAGTAGGTCCAGAGAGCAATTAGAGTTCTAGATAGACAACACAGATCTCTGCACATCTTCACACGGGTGCTGTCACTGCCCTGCCCTGCCCGTGGGCATGGGGATTCCAGTGATGCCAGTGCTGAATTTTCCAGAAGGCACTGGTTTGACAGGGAAAATGCATACCTACTGGTATGTATGAGCTCAGTAAGGTAACTGCTGCAGATCTAAAAGGTTCTGAAGTCACCACTTCTTCAGGTCCAGTTACAAACACTGTTCTCCCAAGACAAGAAAATTGCATTCCAGACAATTTGCATCCAAAGAAGTCAAAGTGAATGTCAACAGCTCTCTTTTACAGATGCAGAAACTAAGATTTCAGCAAGGATTTACACAAGTGAGAGAAAAGTAGGCATCAAATCTTGTATTATAAGGATGCGCTTGTAAATACGTGTCCTGGGTTTCTACTAATAAACGTGCAGAGTTCCTTCTGGCTTTGGAGTTTAGGAATTACTGGCAACAACTGGTATGCCTCTGAGATACTGCATTCATCACTTCAGGATTGTGCTTGTAGTCCCTTTCCTTGCTGAAACATGTCACCCTACTTTCCTTCCAGGAACTATGGGTCTTAACTTCTCAAGAAACTTTTGTTAATTGCAGTGTAAGCAGTTTGTGGGGAGGGGAGGAATCGACTGATGCAGAAAGAAATCCAGTTCTGCATGTCCTGAGCTGCACCAAAAAAGCCATGAGCCCCAGGCTGAGGGTGGTGATCCTGCCCCTCTACTCTGCTCTTGTGAGACCCCACTTGGAGCACTGCATGCAGTTCTGGTGTCCTCAACATAAGATGGACATGGAACTGTTGGAACAAGTGCAGAGGAGGCCACGAGGATGATCAGGGGCTGGAGCACCTCCTGTATGAAGATAGGCTGAGAAA
>JAVHNF010039671.1:0-17820 GCA_034783455.1 Micropsitta finschii
CTGCAGGAAGTTCCGCTCTGCCGCCAACCGGGAGCACAGTAACTCAGCCGCAGAGTTCCCCGCTCCCGCAGCAGCAGCGCTCCCACCGCCGCCCCGGGACGCTACCGCCCACCCGGCTCACGGTGCGGGGGAACTCCGCCCCGTCCCGTTCTCCCCCGTGGCCCCACTCACCGGCAGGCTCCGGAGCTCCGCCGCCGCTGCTCGCGTCCGCCCGCCCGGCGCTCCCCGCCCCGCGGAGCGGCCCTGTGGAGTGGCGTCCGTGGGGTGCGCGGGGCGGGGACTGTTGCTGCCGGCTCCCAGTGAGCTCATCCCGCCGACGCGCCCGGCTGCCCGCGGAGGAGCCCTGCCTGGGCCGTGTCTTGGGAGCGCCTGGGCGAGGGAACCAGGCGCAGCGGGCGGAGGTAAGCCCTTCTTCCCGCTCCCCCTCCTCCCGGCCGGCTTGTCCAGAGGGCTGCGCGGGGACTCGGCGGCTGCGGGGCGCGACTCAAAACTTTTTGGCCGAGGAGAGTGTACGGGCAGGTTGGGCGGGCGCGGGGCGGGAGCTGAGGCATGCGGTGGGGCTGAGGCGGGCGGCGTTGAGCGGCGGCTGCCCCTGCGGCGGGGCCCGGGCCGTGGCTGTGGCCGGCACAGGTGGGGGTAGGGCTGGGCGGAGCGCGGAGAGGTGCGGCCTGCGGCGGCCGAGGAGGCCGGAGGGCCTGGGGGCGGGCGGTGGGGTCTGCCCGGGCCGAGGGGGCTGAAGGAGGCGTTCCTGCAGGGGCGAGGCCCGGGGCTGCTGGGCTGCCTGGATTTCCGCTTCCCAGCGCATACTTTCACGTTTCTGTAACTAGTAAAATCTTTATTCCTTTATTAGCAGAGATTCTGCATTCTGGAAAACTTGAGTTCTTTGTGGTTACTCGTTTGTGATAGCAGAACGCAAAGCAGCCCTGCTGGGAACAGGAGACATGTCACGACTGTCCCATTAGTAGTATGGTAGCTAAAGTTAAGGCATATGGCAAAGGCAGCCTTGCATTACTCAATCAGGCGCCGGATCTGCATGAGATGTTCCAGGCAGAGTTGGCAAGGAGGGAGCTATTTACAGCTATTTACCTTTCTAGACTGTACGGACTGAAATGGACTGTATGGGGGCATGTGTGCATCCGTTGGCAATGACCTTGTTTTGATTACTGAGACAGAAGGTCCTGCCCTTGTGGTTCTCAGTGTTGCCTGCTGTGATCTGAAGGATAAAATGATAATTTCATTTTTCTTTTAATATGTGAGTTACTAACAATGTATAGTAACTGTGTATTTTATTGCATACTTCCTAAAGCTTGCTGATCTCTCAGTAGTTTTATTTCAGGTAGTTGTTTGCCCTAGCCTCATAATGCATATTTATTGGGCAGACAGTAAAGTGTGTCCTTAATGATTGTTTTCAGAATACAGTGTAACGGAACACATCTTTCTGTGAGGATGAACCTCGGGGACGGGAGGGGAAAGGAGGCTAGATCTGGCTCAGTGTGATACTGAGTGGGTCCCCTCAACCCTGTTCACTGTTTTATACCCACCTCTTTCTCCCCCATCTTGGCAATGCAAAAGTGGCACTCATCTGGGCTACTCTAGAGGTTGTGTTTTCCGACTGATGAATCAAATGCTGCTTTACCATTTGGAAAGTTAACAGTTGGCAATGTGGGAGGTTTACTTTGGGCTCCTGTGATTGCTGAGTGTAAAACAGTTTGCAAGAGGTCTGCTGGTTTTGGAGTATGTTAGATGTTTTACTCATCCAGGCTACTTCAGAGTTTTGTGGTATTATTCAGTACATGTGAAAGGCCTGTGTTAACTTGTATTTTTTGATAGCTGCTCCTTAAAAATAGCCTGATGCTTAAAAATACCAGGTAATGAGGGAAATATATGTTTGGATCCTGCAGCTCTCCACAGTAGCTTGATATGCAGATGTCATAAACGAACTTTTCCCGTTTTTTCTGATCTGACAGTTGAGAGCTTGAAAAATAGGGTTATGTTATTAAATAATGCTAGTGAGCAAGGTAAGTGCAAATACAGTTTCTTTCTGCTGCTTCTAGGGCAATGCATTTAGAGCTTCGTTTACATGGATGCCCTAAAGTGCTGGTTGTCTTGCTTCCTCAGTTTAGCTAACCATTGGAATGTCCAAATGGTGAAGAAATATGTCTGCTTCTGAGCCAAAAGATATTTGGTTCATGGCCAGAGTTGCTCAGTTTCCCGTAGCAGTCTGTAGGAAAAAGGCATTTTGTGTGTTGAACCACAGTCCCAAAGTTGATGCCATAGCAACACTGTGATCTGAGTATATACTTCTGAAGACAGCTAAGCAGCCATAGGAGAGGTGTTCTGTTTTTCTTTAGCTGAACTTCTTCTGTCATCAAGGTTAAACCTTTCTTTGAAGATGAAAGATTAATCTGCAAGCCTTCAAACTCATCGACCTGATCTGTTGGTTATTTGCAATGACACCCATAAACATCTGTAAGTTGAAATAGATATTAATGACTTTACAATTAAGATTTTTCTGTAGCAATGCTGCCTTGATTAAAAACTTGTATTCCAAGCTCTACTAGGAGCTGGACCTTTATGTTTTCCAGAAAAACAGAGAAAGGCCAGCTTTGGGTTTTCTGTGTGGGTAAGGGTTGAGAAAACTGGGTTAGTTTGTGTCTTTTGTGGGTTTTTTTTCCTTTTTCAAAAAAAGGAAAAAAGTTTATTTTGGCGGAGTCTTAAATTCTCTGATGTTGTCTTGAAGGAAGTAAATAAAGGGATCAGTTGCACATTAATGCAGAATATCTATTGTGTGCCCTAATTTTAATGTGTCTAGTTGCTATGCTGTATGTTGCTACCTTCTTTTAAAGTTCATTGTTCAGCATGGCTGATTAAATCCTTCAGTATTCATTGTACTTAGGAAATTCTGTGAAGATAGTCCAGCATGCTTACCTGATTAGATTATTTATCCAAGTATAAAATACACTATAGAGGTGGTGAGATGCTTTGTATTAGGTATTTAGCTTTGCCATATACCTTTAAGAGTCTAGTGCAGAGTACCTTTCCTGCTTGCTTAGGGTGGAGACAATTTTAGGTAGGGAGAGTCTGAAATGAAACGCAGGTTTTCTGCCATTTTGGTTTTGTGCTTCAGCAAAATAGCATGCCAGTGATCCCCTTATCATAGCTAAAATATCTTGTTGCTTCCCCTCACCCTGTCTTTCAGCTGCATAGAGAGACTAATCGTGCTGAGTTTGCTTTGTAGTTGTTTCAGGTTTCTGTGCTGTATAGGCTTCCATGTCACTCTTTCATCATTATACTTCATGTTAATATAGTGACTTTAACTTTTAAAAGTCCTGTTTCTCTTTTAAAAGTCCTGTGTTTCGGGATTTCTGTTTTTGTTTTCTCCCCTGCATTTACTGAGAAGAGGCCCATTAAGGTATAGGCTTGATCTATAAAGACACTTTGGTACTGGAATGTTAAACTGCAATATCGTAACTTCAGTACTTGGCCTCCCTGTATAATGTATGAAGAAGCTCCCGTGTGCAAGTAATATTTGTATAGGCTTGGAAGCAGAAGGCTAGGTAACAAAAATTGTCTATCGGTTATTTTTCCATTACGTGACTGGGAGTAGTTGCTGGAATATGTGCTTTGTTTCCAGAGGTAGTGCTATCTCCAATTTAGTAATTCGCTTCTTTACTTTTCTTGATCTGGAATAATCATTTCTAAAGAGGGTGCCAATTTGAAAACAGAAGTTCCACTAGTTTGCTGGATGAAGTGCCTTGCAGATCAACCAACTTGCCAGATTTGAAGTGTATCCTCATCTGTGCCTTGTTGCGTGGGATGTCAGTTCTCAATGTTTGCAGAGAAGTGTTCACTGTTTCATTGACTATAAAATGTTTCCAGCTTGAGAATCTCACAGGGTCTTAAACAGGGGTCAGTTTAGTGACAGCAGTGAATGAGTTTTTCGCATAGCTGTTAGCAGAAATTGAAATTTTTCTCAAGTCAAATCAGGAGCTGCTTTTAGGATCTTGATGTTATTGAAGTTGGTGGTAATGCTCAATAAATTATTGCTCATTTGACCTTTTTCTGCAAATACTCTGTGTCAGCAGGCCTAGGGCTTATGGGGTTTCAGTGTTTGCATAGTGACTGACTTGGTGAGGTGCTGCTTTGTGAGGTACTTCTTGGGCACTTTTGAAATACAGAAGACGAAAATAATTTGGGGACTAGGACTGGTCCTGAAACTGTCTAGTTCTTCCTCATGTGCTTTCACAGCTGTGAATTCAGCTATATCTAGACATGTATGAAATTGGAAAACTAGATGCGACTTAGAGTTCTAGTGGTCTTAAGTATGACAGCCATGCAAGGTACAAAGCTACAGATACATGTGGGTTTGAATCTCTACTTTTTTTTTGTCAGCTGCCTTGAATTCATTGTGTTCCTTTAAGTTAGAATTTGTGAATTATCAATAAATGCAAATTCCAATGATTTAGATTTCTGAATTACAGGGTGGTGTCATAAGAGGCAAGACCTCTGTAGCCTATGGTAGAAGAGTTGTCAGTCTCATTTTAGCTTGAGAATTTCCCTTCTCATTGGTGAGCCAGGTATTACTCAAACATAACACCTTTTTTAAAAAAGGTGTGTCATATTCCAGCATTGCAAGAATTAACCTCTCAAAGAAAAGCATGAAAGGTGAACGTGTGACATGTCCCACATTGTGTAGGAAGTGAAACAGTTGTCCTGATGGAGTGGGAATGGCCCATGTGGGTGTTCTCAAGAAGGAGCCCCATGGGTAGATGCATCTTGGGACAAGGGTGGTGTGTGCATGTGCATATTTGTCACTGTCAGCTCAGTAGCTGAATGTGAATCTCCTTCACTTCAAGCTGTTTCTTATCCTTTCCCTTCTACCTGTATTTTCTGCCTCCCTTGCTCAAACCTGCAATTAAAATACTCAAGAATTAGCACGCTTTTAACAAAGTCTGAAGATTTTGTAAGGAGTCTTTTCTGCTTAATCCAGGCTACTGTTGTGGTTAGTCCTGTTAACTTGTCTGTCAAAGCACACTTGGCTATGTTGGGGGCCTTGCTTCTGGTTAAACTGCTGACTTCCTCCATACGGGTCACTTGCTTTTAAGTTTATTGAATTAGCAGATGTTGTTAGTGCTTGTGTTACCTGTACCTAGTAGCATTTAAAACACCATTTCAGAAAGATGTAGGGCTAAAGGGTTACTTTTTCCTTTGTTTACTGCGTATTTTAGTATGTTTGATAATTAACAGCTTTAAAAACAAAGGTGCTTGTAAAATGTTTGCTGCATTGCATTGGAGTTGTGTATATGGTGTGGGTTGGGGTTTTTTTCTTTGTTTTATTTTTTTGTTTGTTGGTGGGGTTTTTCTTTGGTTTGTTTTTTTTGTTTTATTTTTTTTTAAGGTTCAGTCTTTGTTAAATTTAGATTCAGCAGGAGAGAAGCTGGAACTTGTTAGCAACACAGGAAACGCCCTGAAAGTTTTTGATGTGCATGTTTGTGTGTAAATGTGAACTCTGCAGCTATGTTGCTGGAGTTAGACTGCGGGGTGCTCTCCTTAGCTTTGAATAGTTTTGCATCTTTAAACTTGTATTAGCTTCTGGTGCACCTTTGCTGCCATGTACTTTATATAATTATTAATTATTAAATATCTGTGACTGTCAAAAGCTGGTAGCTTTAAGTCGAATTCTGAGCATTGCACTTAAAATAGCTGAGGTGTTTAATTGCTGAAAAGACAGAGTCCAGATTAAACCGCTTTGTTGTATCTGGAAGAATACCAGATTTTGAGAGGTCTAAAGATTGGGCTGTTCTTCTTTCAGTCATATACAATGAAACTAATTAATTTCTTCACAGGTTCCTTTCCTTCCAATCTGTATTTCTGACCATACTTTAGCAAGTTAGGATTTAAACAATGCACAAGTAAAAATAAATAGAAGCAAAATTTGACCTTTTTTTAAACTTAAATGAGATGGAAGTTTCTAGAGAGTTTAATGTGTGAGTTGGTTTTAGTTCAGGCTTGAATTTTTGCTGTTTTCTGTGTTTGTTTGTTTGGTTTGGGGGGGTGGTTGTTGGTTTTGAACAAGAATGACAAAACACAAAATATTCTTGATGTGGATTTTGGAGGGAGACTGTTTTACACCAGAAATGCCTTTGAGTTGATTATTTAGTTAATGTGCCTCAAGGTCTGGTTTACATTGGGCTGAATTCCCACTGAGGTCATAAAGGGGTTTTTTTTGTGCTAGTAAGGCCTGAGTTCCTGGATTTTTCTACAATATATTCTAGAAACTGGAAGTTTGAAGCAGAGAGAGAGAGGAATATTATTGCCACAAAATGTAAACATGGTTTTGGTATGGCAAAGTACAATTATCAGCACTTCCCAGCTACTGATGTAGAATCTTTGTGTTCAAGCAAGAATTGCTTTGAAAAGTGCAGGAAACAATGGAAGGACATCTGGGGGGAAACTTTGCTTTATCCTCAGATAAACTAAATTTGGAAAAGGTAGAATGGAATACAAGAACATTGTGTCTTCCAGCATGATACACCAAACTAATGTACAGTTTCAGAATCCATTGATACATTTTAAACTCTGGAAATGCAAACCTGGTGTGTAGAGTTTTTGTTTTTTCTCTGTCTAAGCTATTTTTTGGGCCACTGTGGTACATTACAGATGTATTTTCTGTAAGGTTGAAGTAAGGCAATCAATGAGTGATGGCAGCACTTTACTTACACTCATTTAGAGGTACTAGATATATTATGAAAGCTTGGGGAAAGAAGATCTAAATAATGTTGAGTTTATTTTTGCTTGACCAAAAATGCTGTATTTTGTTTTTAAAAGGCAGTAGGAAAAGAAGGACAAAACTGACATTATTTTGTTCTGCTGGAACTCAAAGCTCTGCACCAGAGGAATATACTAAATGGTTTGTTAGACTTTTTTCTTTTTCTTTCCCTTCACCCCTGTGCCTGCACAGAAGATTCTTCCAAAGCTCTTGCATCCTCTGCAGCAGAGTTGCATCTTGGATCACACTGGGTAAATGGACTTCTTGAGAGGGCTCATTTTTGTAATGAAGTGTTCCAAGACTCTGCCTAACTGGCATCTGAGAAATCTAACATTGTCCCTCCAATCTGGTAAAACCAAGGTTCTTTTCTTCCTATTTTTATCATGTCTGCTAAGAGGAAAACCAAATGTTTTTCTCCTTAGCAAGCCTAGCTTGTGCCTTCTTTCTTCAATTCTCAGTTTTCCCCATGAGAAAAATTTAATTGTTTATCTGCATTTTTTTCTTCAGTTTGTGGGATTTTGAGGTGATTTCTCATTGATGTTAGATCTGGGTTGGTTTTGGTTTTTTTTTTTTCATAAATCAATGAACTCAGCTCATCTGATTTACATGGGATTTGCAAGCACCCCATTAACAGGTTAAGGTGAGGCAGTCTTGACAAACTTGTAAAACTGTACACACACCTGAGATTTTAATGAATAGTTAATTTTTTGAAAGATGCAAGTTTGTATTCCACCACTAGTTAATTTCTGGTTGCAAGGATTTAAATGTGGTTTTTTTTGAACACTTGCCTGTGGAGGGTATGCTTTTTGGCATCTGAATTAGAGGATTTAGTGGTGCTTGGCTGCTTAATTACTGAAAGCAATAGGATAACTGTAAAATTTTAATAAATATGGGCTTGCCAGGTATTTCATATTTTTGGTAAGAGCATGTAAGGTCTTGTCTACACCAGGGAGTTACTGCAGAATGAGGCAGGGTGTGAATGTGGAGCACTTTTCCCCTTGCATAGGCAAGCTTTTAATTTTTCTTCAAGAGCAGACTCTGGGATGTTCCATGTATGTTGTTCTCCCTAGTTTGAGGTCTGTAGTGGACTTATGGCTAAGTCTGTTGTAGCTGAAACCTGTATCTAGTTTATGTGAATAATCTAATTGATTTTAGTAGTCTGCTTTTGTAAAGAGAGTACACCACATGTTGGGTTGCGGCAGGACTGGAAGGCTTGCTTGTAAGCCCATTGTGGTAGGTACTGCCTGTCATAAATGTTCAAACAAAGCTAATTTTAACACTGTAAGAAGGTCTCTTGATGTTACTGCATTGTACATTAAGATGAGAAGCACTTTAAGGGAAAAGGAATTGGAAGAATGTGGATGTTAGAGTGTTTCTTTGTAGTTTACACTAGAAGAATGCCTGAGTCTTGCCCATAAAACAGCATAATCAAATAATTAAAAACGGAAGGTTTACATTTCACAGCAGACATAAAAACGGTCTTGAGATGAGAAGTGGGAAGGGTAATATTTCTGCTTTGCCACATTCCTATGGGTGAGATTTCAGGAGACAGCTGAGCCAATCTAACAGTTTGTTGTGATTCAGAGGAGTGGTTTTCCTTCCTTCTGTACCAGCCATGAGATCCTGCTCTTTTTCCTGTGTTGTCTCTGTTGCTCATCTGACTCTGCAGCACAGTTCAGAGAACACAGAAAACTCTAGCAGCACTGGCACGATGTAGCAGAAAGACGCAGCTGACCCTTTTGGCCATCTCGTAAAGACTTGTCCAGTATGACTTTGAGTAAACTGCTTTTTGTTCCTCTTAAATTAAATGGACATAAGAGTACTACCCTCCCTGCAGGCTGTTAGGAGCTGTAATATGTTTTAAGATGCTCTGGGGGAGAAGAGGCAGTATATACAGATGCCTAGGGTACATTCTGATTCACCTGCCTTCTAGATCATGTGACTTAAGTGTTTAGTCTCTAGGCAGCCACAAGAATGTTAATGTTAAATTCTCAAGTTCAGTAGTTTATTTTATCCACTTGGATTACTGCTTTATGCTTTTCGTGTGTGTGTGTGTGTGTTAAATTGTGCTAATGTGTTCTGGACAATGATAACAGTCCTGGTATGTATGAGCTTTGTGTCCTACTTGTTCCTGCCTTTTAGGATCATGTAGGAGTTGCATCTGGCTCCACCTTTTTTTTTTTTTTTTTTTTTTTTTGTTTTGGGAGGGGAGCAAATATCTGTTTGGTAACCAGTCAATTTAGGCAGTTGCATTTTCTGAAGGAAAGAACTCTGTCTGCATTGCATTTTGGATACAGGTTTCCAAGATCATCTTGTATGACTTGCCCTACTTGAGCAGGGGCACTGGATAAGATGACCTCCAGAGGTCCCTTCCAACCTCTGGCATTCTGTTATTCTGTTCTTCTACCATAACCAAAGAAGCCTTAATGACTGTGGTTACTTTTTGTCATCATGGATATTTCAAGCTGTTGTTGCACACATGCCAACCTACCTCTAGTAACTGAGGCTAGAAGATACATACCCTAATGAAGAAAGTAGCAAAATCAATTCTACACCAGATTAGTAGATCTTAAAAGTCACACTGAAACCTCCAAAAATGCTGACTTAATAATAGATATGTTTGTCTCTATTTTTAGGCCTGCAAAGCAGGAAGTATTTAATGTGTCCTTTGTATACCAAGTTTGGATGGAGCTCTGCATTTGATTTTTGGCAAAAGCGAGTGATCATGATTCCCAGCCATTTCAAGATAAGGTATTTTATGATTAGGGATTATAGAAAACATACTGTCCCAGAGTTTGTAAGGATAGCTGACATGTAAAAAAAAAATATACCAGAACATGCACCTGTATTGGGCATCGGTGTCTAAAATGGAGGCCTGTAGTGTTGTGACAAACTTAGTAGTAAAACAACAGCTTTTTTAAAAGAGAAGAAAATTTCATGAAAAAGCAGAGAAGGAAATCCCGAAGGTATGTGAGGGCCCACAATGTCCAATTATACAAATGAAACTGCTTCCTTGCCACTTTGCATCACTTGGATGGGAGTGATGGTAATAAATGCTGTTGATGGCTTTGCTGTATAGTTTCCTTAACGTACTGGTAAAATATCCAGGAATATATTTAGCTTTGGTTTAAATATGGGAGTGGAAGTTACACAGCCAGCACATGAGCTAAAAGATGATGTACCAGAGTGGACAAACTGAAAGGAGCTGTGTTGCTGCCTCCTTTGCTTGTAGACTTGTTTCAGTCTTGTTTTCAAACTCCTGAGTGGACCAACTGTATACTATCACAAAAATTTTCCTCTTCTGAGAGACCTTCTTACCATCTGTGGTGATCTGCCCTGCTGAGCTACCTGAAGACTGTGCGGCACTGGCTTTTGTCAGGCAGTGTATGGTGCCAGTATGTATCAGTACTCTGTAAATTCAGCAGCATTTTGACTGGTCCTTCCCTTTCCTGTTGTTGTATAGAGTAATTATGTCAGGAAAACTGCCCATGCTTACTGTGAACTTGCTTTTCAGTGGATGAAAGATTGTGGAAGAAGCCTTCACTTCTAGACAAGCATATTTTCATTTTATGTTCCACAATATTTTACTTGAGTTGTATGCATCTATTAATCAAATACTGCCAGGTTTCAGGAGTGCCCACTTTGGCTTTGTAGCAAATGATTTCATTTACCGTTTGGAGGGAATTTGTTTTCTTTTCTGAAAGGATCATCAGTCTGTTAAAGTCATTGGAACTCAGTGATTTTCTTACTTTGTTTTATTTTGCACATATAAAGTGGCACCTCTGCCAGACGAGGTACAGCAGATGCAGCAGGTGGCACTTGAGGTATACAGAAGCATCCCTTCTCTAAAAATGTGCCTGAAGACTGTCATGCTGTGTGTTTATAAATAGTCTGGTGGTAGAATCATCTCATTTTGAAGTAGAGCAAAGTTTCTTCAAATGTGGAGCTGCCTCGTGTTTGTTGTTTTTTTTTTTTCCTTTGTTCTTGTTTTGGTTTGCTGGTTTGTTATGTTTAGCTTTGTAGACAAAAGAAACGAATATGGAAATCAGTGTGTTTGTTGGACCACATGCTAGTTTAGTAGTTCCGGAAGAGACCTGTAGCATAAGATCACTTTGAAGTCATGGGGTGTTTTTGGATATTGCCTAGAGTACTGTTTCGAGAGCATCCTCATCTTACCAGTGTACTCCACTGAAATTCTCCAAGACATTGCTTTGGTGAGGCCTAACTTTCTTGGGGTTTTTAAATATTGAGGTTGAGAAGATCTCAGTTGGTGTTCTTTGAACTGAAAAGGAAAAAAGGTGGCAGCTTTGCAAGCTCTGACTTCAAATACACATCTTAAATCTGTAAATAAGGCTATGTACAGGCACCTGGATAGGTTTATGTAGGATATGATTTCTCATCTGCAGTTTTTGGTAAATTGAAAGCATTGAGCAAGTTGAAAGTGTTATTGGCTTAGTCTAATAATTTCTTCTAATAAAGTATTTTATGAAATTAAATCCCTTTACATGAGATAATTTCCTTACAGCCTTAAGGTGGTTGCAATAAATAGTTATTTATTTGTTTCTCTATGTCAGCAATAGTCTAAAAGCCACAACAAACAAGCAGATGGTGGTTTGCCTATCTCAGCTGCAGTAGTTCATTTGCTAAACTTGTGGATTTTAGTGACATTTAGTAAGTCTAGGAAAATTAAGTCATCGGTATTCAGCCTCACTGGGTGGACTGTATAATCTTCCCAGTAGTGATGTGTGAAGGAAATGCAGTATTCACCTACTTGCCTACTGTGTGATGGGAGAACTTGTCCATCCTTTGAGGGAAGTCTGATGGTATGACTTAAAGAAAACTGAGTTTTGGTTAAGCCAGTTGTCTCCTGGAATATAATAGACAAATTCTGTGTATGCTGTCTGATGGGAAAACACTGACCGTCTTAAAAAAAAAATGTCATGTACCAAAAGTTGATAATTGAACTCTCATGATGTCATTCTGCTGTCTGCTAAATGAAATTTAGTGCTTTTCTCCTGTGGAGGAGAGTGTAGAAATTGTATGTACAGTTGTAGAAGACAGGTTTTGAGTTTTAAAGCGTAACAAATCCAATATGGCAGGTAGTGTTTCTTAATCAGCTGGTAGGATTGTGTTGCCATGCACAAAAAATGAACCATCACTGGGCTCAGAATTTTCATGTGGTGAGTACATTGCTCCTGATGCTATAGGAGAAATTGTATTCTTCCCTTTGCTGTATCACAAAGAGAGGATCCCTGATCAGAAGTGGGTGTTACGTAGCCCTTCGAAAATTCTGCCCAAAATTATTACAGATTTGATGTGTAACGATCAGTTTGGTACCAGTATATGAAGTTTGTAGGCTATCCTGTAGTAATAATTTTTTTTTGCAAAGTATGTATTACTTCTGATATTGCTTAACTTTACTAAAAGTATTGGTTACATCTAAATTGATTTCTTTTGCTTCTTCCCTCACTTAATTTTCTAGACCGTAGTGATTCCTTAATAGTACATGTGGTTTCACAGAAGCAGAAGAAGCTTGCTTAAATACATATTGCAAAGACTAACCCATACAGGCTGCCTGTTGAGCCTTTTTTAAAGACATGGGGGAGCCTACAAGTGTTCTAATGGCTATACTGGAAACTGCATAATGCCTGCCTAGTCCAGAGACCACGATCTGTTAAAATATTGGGTCAGTTATTGCAGATACCGATGTGCTGTCTTTCCCCATTTTCACTTTGCTAGATCATCATGTCTTCAGTTTTCTGGGTCATGAAACAATGTCTAGAATTGTAGCAGTATGTAGGAAGCAGGTTTAGACTGTAGAGTGGTGGGATGAAGGAAAATGGGTTTGCCTGCTGATTTGCGTTAACTGCAGCCTGTATAATGTGAGATGGATGCATTCTGCATTACATTTACTTTTGGCTGCTTGGAGTGAATCATATTTTACAGGCAGCTTGCTGACATTCACCTGGAAATTAGGACAGTTGAGAAACAAGAGATGCATTTTATTTCAGTACGCTTCATCTTCCGTGCTTTCTGGAGAGGACGGTGCTGTCATACCAATAACATACAACTGCTGGGTAACAGATGTGATTACTATGAGTAATAGGGTTAGGATTTTGGTTAGTGTGGGGTTTTTTTTTGTCTTCCTTTCATTTTCTGTGTGCTAGTAAAGCTGAAATAGCAGTTCCTGACCTAGTTTTCATCCAGTTATAGGCCCTTGATTTTCTGCTGACATGGTGTGTGCAGGGTGTCATTTCTGCCAGCTGGAAAGTGGTGAGTTTTCTTGCCTACTGTTTTGACCCTTTAATAATTGATTTTGAAGTAGAGGGTTTGTTGCTTTTCCTTTTTTAATATGGGGAGATGGAGAGAGATGAGATAAAAGTGGCCATTATGACAAAGGCAAGGAAAAATATACCTATTTCATTTTCATTCATTCATTTAATTTTCATTTATATTTCATTTTTCTTTGCTTCCTCCTGCCTCAGTGCAAGCTGTCTGTAATGCCCACTGGTTCTGGGGGATTGCTGGCTGGGATGCTCATGACTGTGTTTCCTCAGGGCTTTTTTTAAACCCTGGTGACATTGTTTCATTCCGGAATGCCTCTGCCTAGTGACCTGCCACTTAAAGAGGGGGCAACTTTTTATATTTCTTGTTTTGTAACCTTTTTATGGAGATGAGGATTGTTGCTGAAGACAAGCAGTCTTCCTCTTCCCACCTGTCATCATTCTGCTCTCACCACACCCACTGACCTCCTTTTGGCCCCTGAAGTAAAAACTTGTTTTGCTGCAATCTATGCACAGTGATCCCTTTCTTGCAAATTTGGAGGAGAGATAATTCATTGGATTTAGGAATAAAAGGCAGTGGAATGATAGAATGTAATTTACTTCTGTGATACAAAGATAAACTGAAGGGAGAAAACAGTCCTGGTGAAAGTGGAGTTTAGGCTGAATCAGATGAGACTGGAAGAGCACAGTGGATCTTTTGATCCTTTGAAGAATTTGACGCTATCCTGTAAATGACAAGAGCTAGAGGGGTGAGGTTCAGAGAGAAGCCTAAATAGCAAGGATAAAGAATTCAGTAGAGCTGAGAAGCAGGATTTTTTCCTGGTTTTTGTTAGTTTGATTTGGGATTTTCTTTTTTGTTTCTTTCTGGTTTTCTTTTTTTGTAACTCATAACTGAAGAAAAGGCAAGTTCTGTAGAAAATGGTAGGAAGGTATGGTCTTGGCATTTCTCTGGAGGGGCTTGGCTGAATGGGAGGAGAAAGGGACAAATAAATTTGTGTACAACCTCATCTGTAGTCAGATATTTTTCATGTGAGAAACAGCTGCAAGTCTTTAAGATTTTATGTCTCCTCTGTTGACAACTGCTGCTGTTTTTCCCCAGCATGGACAGGCAAATGACTCACCTGATGATTCTTCATCCATATCATTGCTGAATCATTCAGGTTAGTTCAAACAGGTGCTTATGACCTTTGGAGTTACTATTTTTGGCTTGAGAATGCTCTTCATCTGCTTCAGTGCAAGATCAATTTCTTCAGTGCTTCAGGGTAGTAACAAGTAGCTGAAGAAGAGTAATCTTTAAAACTCAGTCATTTCTCCAGTATCTGGCACCTGGCCAAGAACATTTAGACAGCAGTCAAGTGAAGACACCAACCATCTTTCCCCCTGCATTGGCAGTCCTTGGAGACACTGGCCAAAATAATCAACAGTAGGGTAAAAGAGTGGCATAGCAGAAGACTGGGTGGTTGCAAGATAGAATAGGTACTTCCGTGTTATCTGGGAAGTCAAATCTAGAACCAGACTGGTGGGAAAAAAGCTACCGCAAAAGCACATTCTAATAGCTTACGTGATAATGAGATCTTTCTCACGCTTCCTCATCTTTCACCTCTTTCATTGTATTTTAATAGTGCTTCAGGGCAGAATTCCACTATTTAGAAATGAACAGCAAATTGGAAACCTTGGTGTTCTTTTACAGTCTCCTGTTAAGTTGATGCATACCTTTCAGGAGTGTCAGATAAGAATGGGGGGGAATATCTCATAGGTAAGATTAATAATAATTAGGTTATTGAGTAAGGAACAGATGCAGTATAGCTTGTCAATTCTGTATCTGCATTGATCTTCCTACAAAAGAAAAGGGTAAAGACCATAATTGTAAAACAATTTCAATAATAGCTGGTTAACTTCAGTGAATTTGTTTAAATTTGGCTTAATACAGCCAACTGGAAAGATTAGTTTATTTGACCTCTCCAGAAGCGATTGACTCTTGTGGATACATCTCTAAAAAATAACCCACTGTGATAGTAATGTGTCTAAAACATGCATGCTTCAAACCTTTAGGGAAGGTGGACCAAAAATTAAGAATGGGAACAAAAGCTATGAATCATCTTGTTACTGATGTTAGTATCTGTTGGTAGTTGCCATACGTTGAAAATATTCTTAAGCAAGGAAGTTGATGAGTTTTAAGGGAGACTCACAGGTAGAGTGAAAACGTGGAGATATGTTTTCTTCTGTCTTTCTGGTTTTCAAAAGGGATTTCATAGGTAATGAAATACTTAATTTGTGAAACATTAGGAATGAAGTAAACTTTTGTGTATGTCTGTGCTCTGAGCAATTTACGTAACCTACCATTTGTATTTTATAAACCTGGTCCTGTTCTGGAGTCCCTCACTTATAAAAAAGCTAATCATAATGAAGTCTTAAATTGAAGGACTTTCTGCCCCTTCTCCTCATGCTCTGAATATACGAGTTGTACAAGATGTTGTGTGTATCTGAAGACAACAGTTGAACTGGTGGGAGGGCAGCACCCATTTTAAAATGTATTTGACGTGAGCTAGGGTGGGGGATCTGGTTTGGTAAGCAGCTACCATGATCTTTGATTGCATAAGCAAATGCGTGTTGAGGTATTTTTCTTCTTATGCAACATTATCAATATTGACCCTTGGATAACAAGTCCACATCTCATACCTGTTTGAAAAATTGAAATGACAGTTAAAGTTTTTAAAATGCCTTGAAATCTTGAAGGAAAGAAAAAACCTAACCAAACACCAAACAAGTGGTTTCAGGGGCAGAATTTAAAAACTGAAACCAAGAAAACCTAAAACTGAATTGTTTACCAAAGCAAAACAATTACAGTAGCTGAAAACTTCTGAAATCTTAGTGAATGATTTTCTTTAAGCTTAGTTGTGAGGAAAGCAGAAATACAGTGTGCTCAGAAAAGACAAAATGCCAGTGTTACTGGAAAATACCCTACTAATACAAATATCTTTAAAACAAAACAAGATTCACTATCCCATGTCTGTTTCAAGGGACAAAAAAGTATAAATATACAGTATTGCTGTTCAGTTCAGTCAGTCTTCTTGAAGTGTGAAGGATGGGTATGAAAAAATTTTTCATCTGAACCTGAAATGCTTTTGCATACCTGTCCTAAAGCTTTACAGTTTGTGTAACTAAGTTTGGTGTTGGGTGTTTTTGGTTTGGTTATTTAAAAAAAACACATAGCTTATTTGTAATCAGGATTTTGAAACTGTAATATCTGGTTAATTTCGTAAATGGTTCAAGTACACACCTTTGTAGAATGTGAAAGAATCTAGAAAAACCTAAGATACTGGCCTAAGGACAGTTTATTTTGTTGTATTTTTTCTGCCTGCTCAGAGCCCTTAGTGCTTTGTCTCTTCTTGAGTGTAATTGACATACCAAAAGAATTTCTTTGGAAGTTTCTTTTTCATTTTTTGCAGCATTTTATGGGGGAGAAGGCAGGAAATGTACTTTGCTTCCAGGTAATGGGCAACTTTTGTATTGGCACAGTATGTGTCTGAATAAGCAACTGTCTTGAGTGCCATTTCTGTTCTGTAGTGGAACAGATCCTTGGAGAACCAACTGTCTGCACAGCAGGGAAGTTGGCCTCAATTCCAAAAAGAGAAAATCTAGGATGGAATTGTCCTTGATTCCTTTTGTTTGATCTCTTATTATCCCTAGCCTTTATCCTGAGGAGTGATACATACTGTAAAATTTCAGTTCTGTATCAAGCCTCTCTGTTCTGCCAATAGGAAATTTATATTTGCCATGTTTGCAAAATAGGAAAGTTAAATGTAATGTGTTTGTATAGGTGGTCGGTTTGTTGTTGTTTTTTTGGGTTTTTTTTGTTTGTTTTTTTTTTTTTTTTACTTTTAATTTGCCACTCTGATCTAGCTATGTAGAATATTGTACTCGGATTTTGAAATTCATTAACAGCTCCAGATCTACCATTGCATAATATAGACTTTCTAACATGACACATGGTGAAAATATGGAAAAGAAAAATATTTTTATTCAAAAAGCAGAGTGCAATAAATACATTTGGGCTTTTATTTTCTTCGATTTCTTATCTTAGGAGGTAATCTGGGAAAGGGTGTTTGTGTATGTAGATGTTTAGAGTTATTTTTCTTTCCTTTTGGAATCTAATAATTAGAATTTTTTGATCTTGTAGTACTAGGAGGCATATGCCATTTAAAGTAAGAGTGATGGAGGTAGAATGTACTTTTTACTACATTACAGCTTCTGTAATGGTTTTTTTCTAGTCCATGCCGTTATCTTCAGAGGCAGAAAGTGTCCTCTCTGTAGCGGCTGAGCTGGTTTGTATGCTGCCTCTGCTAAGAGTTTGATCTGAGGTGAGTTTTGTTGGACAGAGGGAACATATTTGAACCAACCTAAGGGATTTACTGTTGTGTTTCCTGCTATTCCCTCCTCTTACCTCAGTATGTTATATACATTTCAAGGCAGTTCTCTTTTTTGGAGTGTGAGTGGGGGTTATCCTTTAAAAGCAGTACATGCAGTATAATGGCCTGCAGGATGTATAGGCTCAATGCGTGCAACACATGGTCAGGGGTACAAAGGCTAATTAGAGGCCAGTAACTAGTGGTGTGCCCTGTGGGTTAGTATTGACTCTAATCCTGCTCAACATCATTAATCACAAAAGGGCTGCGGTTGGAAGGGACTGTGAGAAATCACCTTGTCCAACTTCCCTGCTCAAGAAGGATCACCAAAAGCCACTTGTCCAGGACCACATCCAGATGG
>JAVHNF010039677.1:0-21034 GCA_034783455.1 Micropsitta finschii
GAAGCGAAGGGCTACGGGCAGCGCCAGGTGCCGCCATCTTGACTGTGGGCAACCGCACCAGTTCCTGTCTGTCTCAGCTCTCCATGGCAGCCGCGGCCGGGGGAAAAAGGCGGGGCCGTGCTCCTAACGGTCTGCCCCTCCAAAGGGGAGCCGGCCTCTGAGGGAGTGGCGCGGGATTCCCCATCCCACCTGTATGCGTTAGTGTGAGGGGAGCCGGGAAAGTTGTCAGCACTGCGGTCTCCACAGGTGATTGCTAGTGAGAGTGTCCGAGGGTGGAGGAGGGCGGAGTCGGCATGAAGAATTATATAAAGTTGTTTCGTTAAGTGGGTGGAACTCTGGGTAGTGATGTTGTACTGAAATCCGTAGGTAACAGATACTGCATAGCTGCAGGGTGTTGGCGTCCTTTGTAAGTCGGGTCAGTGTGTCCGTATGTGGAGGAGGACAGTTCTTTTAAGTCTATTGAATATCCAAATAAACTTCAAAGTTATCATTGCATTTTAATGTATGAAGATAAGCCAAAATTGGTATATAGCTCTTGTATCAACAGTAGGGTTGTTTCTGTAGGCAAGGAAGGACTCGGTGGTTGTATTGCTTTTTGTGGAACAGACGTCGTCATTAGCTAGTATATGACTCATTACTATGGTCACTGCCTGTCGTTCCTTCAGTGTCATCTGATGTAAATGCCTAAAACATCCATCATCTCTTTGATCATTGGAAAAATTAACATTAATACATGCAGTAGCAAAGTAACTTTTTATAAATCTGTAGGAAAGTGTTAAGAAACTTGTGTTTTACTTCATGTAATGATTTCAGTGTGAGATTTGTTGGTGCCGCGCTACATATTACTGTTAGCTGAAGTGTTCTAGAATTTTCTCTCTTTGTGTCACAAAGAATGGCTAGACAGAGAATGATTTCCATGGATTTAAGTATTCTGGAAGTTCTAAATCTGTGCAGCATTGACTGACACACAGCTGGAACACTGGAGTGGTGCTTATGAATGGATGAGCTTCAAGCTGCTACTGAAGCTGGGGACGTGAGGGGGACCCACTCTTTGTCTTGGTCTTATCACAGAACTAGAGAGCTTGGTTTGTGCAAGGGGAAGAAACTGTCTTAATCTGTGACCTATGCCACAGATGGTAAGGCAGGGGGGACAAATGGTGTAGGTTGAGTTTAAGGGTATGGACTCATCTCTGAGTAGCTCTTCCAAATGCAGTGAAGTTGTGACACAA
Source organism: Micropsitta finschii (assembly GCA_034783455.1). Taxonomy (NCBI): domain Eukaryota; kingdom Metazoa; phylum Chordata; class Aves; order Psittaciformes; family Psittacidae; genus Micropsitta; species Micropsitta finschii. Next base: position 1,230 of record JAVHNF010039677.1, read on the forward strand.
GGTGAAAGGAAAAAATACTGTCGTTTTAAGTTAAGGGGGGAAAAAAATGGAAGCTTCTTGAACTCAATTGTACAACATACAGCTTATGTTTAAACAATATAGTTTTCCAACTGGTTAGATGTTCTGTTTATGCATTTGTCAAATAATATATAATATAGATGAAAAGATGAATAGAAGAATAGAAGACAAATGGCAGCTTTATTCTGAGAAACTTGTTAATGCACGTAAGACAGGCTGGAAAACTGATCCGATTGTTTTTTAAATACAGTCTGTGTTTAAGGCTCTGTTTACTTAGTAGTATTTGGAATTATAAATCTCCAAATGAAGTGTACAATGTATCAGGATGCTAGAAATTCTAAAAATATTGTTATTTAAATACCTGCAGAATAAAATTAGACTACTAGTTCAAACAGATGAAAAATGAATGAAAACAAGGTGAAATTTCTAACATGCTTTATTTATTGCTCACAAGTATTTTGGACTTAGAAACGGGCTTTTTTGGTTACTTGGATTGTCTTGTTTAAGTGCAAGAACATATGAACCTACCAGGGATTATCTGAATGAATAAATAACAGTAGAATCAGAATTCAACTTTGTGAAATGGCTGCCAGTGACACGGTTATTTCCTTACAGAGTTCACTCTAATGGTCCCCATGTTACACAGCTCAAAACCAAAACACTAACCTAGCAAAGCAGTGGGGTAAGTGTTAAGAAATCATAAACCTACTCAAAATAAATACTTTTCTGTTTTCTTTTAAAAGCAGTACTGCACATTTTTATTTTGCACTAGAAAAAATATCGGAAGCTGCAATAGATGGAAGAAACATTTTTCACACTTGCAAAATAGTTTTTCTATTAGTATCAATGAAGACAGGAGTATTTATAATTTTATGTCAATGGAATTTATACCAAGTAGTCTTAAAGTAGTTACAATGCATTGCAATTGTTTTAACAAATAAATTCACTTAGGCTTTTATATAAGGTTGTGCAAAGTAAGTGTTTTGACATATACTAATAGCCTGGTGTCTGAAAAATGTATTTTGTAATCACATAATCTCAGTTAACAAGAAAAAAACAGATTTTAAATTATATTGAATAATCACTTTCCCACTGTTTCTGCAGTTTATACACCAAGCCCAGCTAAAACAGCTGGCAAAATGACATCCTAGGACAAAGTAAATAGATACAGAAGCAAAAATAATGCGTTCTAAAATAATTAGACTGAAATGGTTCTGCTGAGCATTAGTGGCATCTCTTTATGATTTCATATGATTTCACATATAAATCTTTGTACAAAAGCTTAAATGTGTACAGGGCACACCAAGAGAGCTTCCAGCTGATAAAAACTGAGGAATATCAAATCTTTGTTTAACCAGGACTACTGTGAAGCTGTTCGGTGAATCATGCTGCCACTTTTTTAAAGTGGATTTGCCAGGTTTTGCTAACAGCAAATATTTAAATATTTTGTTTCAAATATTTTGTTCCCATTTTAATACATCTTCAATTTTCTTCTCAAGAAATTATTCCCTTCCAAATCTTAGGTTTTTTACTAGTGTGTTCAAATAAGCTTTTTATAATGGGTTGAGAATGCAAATGTGTTAATTTCATATGTTCCTTTATGATTCAGTTGGTGTTAAGATAAAAAAATAAGTCCAAAGAGAAGCAAATGGTGAAGTTAAGACATCTCAGCCCTTTAGTGAATTTATAAACCACTCTCACCTGCTACCACTTGAAGTCCATACGCAAGAGCACTTAATTGATACACACAGAGGGCACAGATGGGAAGAGGGGAGCAGGGTTTGGCATACTGCATAATTTCATATTCTGAACAAAGACAATCACAGTGCATACTTTTTGGGCAAAGAAGTTCAGGGTTGGTTTGTGGTTTTTTTTCTTCACCACTGAGTATTTGTAGCCCTCTTTTAGGAGAACAGACTTATACAAGCATGGTGTTTGTACATGTATTGGTGTATGTAGGTTAGTATAATAAATCTCACCATCACCTGTTGCCATGTTTAGTATAAATTGAACCTAAATGCAAAGGTAAAAAGGTTCTTTCTGAGGAGAAAGGCTTTAAAATCTGGACTAATTCCTTAACTTATACAGCCATCTTTATTGGTGCCTCTGCTCCAGGGAAGCTCTGTAAGGCGTTCCAGTTGTCCATATGTGAATCAAGTACTTCTCTAAATTAGATTTACTTACTGAAGAGTGAGCAACTGTTTACTTTGCTTCCTTCCTCATTGTTTTGAAGTCACCAGTCTTGTGACTGGTTGGCAGAGAGCTGCTTGGGAGTCAGCTTTTCTCAAGATACGTGTACTGAAGTCTGTAGGAAGAGGGAAGACTGCAGTTACAGTAGCTCTTCCAATAGGAGTGTTTCTAGTTCAAAGAATGCAAGTGATGGGACTGGGAAACGTTATGGTTAACGATCAGTGAAATAAGACATTGACACAGGCTTATGGAGATCCTGTAAATGTAAAGAACAGATGAGGCTGATGAAGAAAACAGTGGAGCCCTTGTGAAAAGAGAACAGTGGAACAAAGAGAGAGCCTTTTCTAAGTTATTCCACATGACGATGCAGGGTACTGCACTTTCTCAGGGCTGGCAGGGGGACCACAAAGGTACGGTGCAGCTCGATAACGAGAAGATGCTATAAGCCTGCAAAGATCCTTGGTCTGGTAACAGGAGATTCTAGAGTAAAAAGGAGATTAATATAGGTCCTTAAGTTTAGTAGTTTTAGAGAAGTCAGCAAAGCTAAGACCGGGCCTCATCTAGTCTGTCTGCTTTAGGGTGGATGAAATATACTCCATATGTGGTCTCCTAGCAAGATTGTGTCACAGAAGTGAATCTCAGTTGGTATTTGCTGTGACTCTTGCCCACAGCCAACTGGTGAGTTTTGATCAGCAATATACAAAGAGGGGGAAGGTGTGTGTAGGTGGATGAAGGGTATGGGAAGATAAGGAGGTTAAAGCAAATTAATATATTTTAAATAACTCCAGTATAAACATTATTTTTTCTTTCTTAGTGTAGACTCAGGTTAAGAAGTGTTTAGTTGGAATACAGATGGCTAAAGTTGACTGCTTGGTTTCTATTTTAATCAGTGGAAGAAAAAAATAATACTGCATTGGCCAAAATGTATAGCCTAATTTTGACCTAAACAGAGGAGTATTCCTTTGGAAAATAAAATCTTGTGCAAGCAGGGGCTCATTCTGGTATAACCATCAGTTATATGGCCTAAAAATCCTTAGTACCTTGCACAAGTATGCACAGGTAATGTAGCTATAAAATGTATCTCAACAGTTTGAGCAAATGCTGCTATGGCAGGTTTTGCTATTTTCTTTCTACAGAAGAGTAAATACAGGTGAGATGAAGCCCTGAAACAGAACTAAAGAATAGGAAAGCTGTCCAAATAGGTATGATGACATGTGGTACAGATAGTAGTAGCAACAATATGGGTTGTTGGTTTTTGTTTGGGGTTTGGCTTTTTTCCACCAAAACACATTTCCATAAATGAAAACAGTAAACAGAAATAAACCAAAGAGCAAGTTGGACAGGATGAAATTGTTACAGAACAGTAATTTGTATTGAAGGAACTGCTTATTAAATTAAATAAAATAATTGCCACATAGCTTCAAAGTAGTCATCAGATTTTGAGCTTATTGTGTATCTATTGCTCTCTTGAGATGGAAATGAGAAATTGCCAAAAGAAGTAACAACTCCATACAGGACAGTCAAACACGACAGGGAAACAAGTTCTGCCACCAGGACACCTGCTGTCCTCCAGTGATGACAAAGGGAAGTCCAGACACATACTGGAGGGCAAAAGTCATTTACTGTCCAACTCAGACACATTGCAAAAATAATTTATAGTTTATTACTCCTGTGAGAAAAGTATTCAGGAACAGATAAACAAATTCATGTTTAGAACCATAAGTAACAGATTTACCCAGTTACACTAAATTCCATACATATTCATACACAAGCTTATATGCTGTACATTGTCATAAATATGAAGTTGAAAATTTACTAAATACAGAAGTATTTTCAATTGTCTTTCCTAGCAGGTAAAATGACAATATATATTGATGTATTTATGGTGTGCATATATATACACACGTGTGTGTATATAAATATGTATATATATATATAGGAGGATATACGTATGCACACCAAGTATATATTTAAACAGGAATACATTGCTCTACCAGTGTCAGCTGGAGACAGCTGAAAGGGTACTGGGTATCTGAGGATTCACTGTTACTTTGAGGAAGCCACATTTTCCCAATCTATTCCCAGGTCTATTGGGAAAGCGCACTGCAGCCTTATCCAGAGACAGCTGTTGTTACTCCATTCTGGAAGCACTGTGCTTTCGAATTACTACATGTGGAAGCAACGCGATTTGACAGGTTCTCGTTTACAGGATTCTTAACAGCTGACAACCAACCCAGAGATGGGAAGGATCTGGACTAGATCACAGAAGTTGAAATACTTTATATAGTTACTGTACACCACCAAATCCAGGCACTTAACGCTATCAGTATTTTTATTTTCAACTGTTCTAGTACTATGGGTGAAAGCTTATCTTTATCAAAAACAAACTTTCTATAGACCTCAGTAGGATAGGACATCATCTTACATTCTAACGGTACTGTATTTTAATTAATCCAGGAATTTTAAATGTTTGGAAAAGTGCATACTTCAAGAGAACAATTCAGATATTTATAATAGCTTGACTGAACTTCAGAGTCAACATATGATAAATTCTCTACAAGATAAAGGCACAATATTTACAGGTACTCTTACCACTGCAGCTTTAAATAAGATAAACTAAATAACCACTACCATCTTTAAATTAAATCATTGAGACTTATAGTAATAATCTTTCATAAAAAAGTAGATATGCTTGTGCATTTAGGACTCTTGATTCTGGAACCATCTGAACATGGGCATCACTAACATACACCCACTGTCCTCCTGATGCTCCCATGGCTTCTTTTAAGCCTGAAATGCAAAAGGAAAGTAAGTTGTTTCTTGTCTTTCACATCATTATCAAACAAACACAGTGGATATTTCAAAAAGCCCCAAGAAGAACTCATGACTTAGATGCAATCCAGTATTTTCAGTTTGAAGTTTACATGCCAGAAAGTACTGTAAGAGAAACTGGTGGAAGACAAAGCTTATAAATGTACACTTCCATTGCTTTTTTCCTGTTTTGTTCAAAAAGCCTAAGACATTTCAAGTAGAGCTTGCTGAGTTCTAACAACAAGTTGTACTAGCATACAACCAGTTCTGACGTAGAAAAAAATCTTTATTTCAAAAGCTGAACAGTGTGAAATTAGGAACACAGAAAGATCTAATCTATTCTAATAAACACTGCATGGGAAGACTAAGATGGAGGGAGACTTCAGTTTCAAAAATCATACTAAAAATTTTACTTCTGGGAAATGAGCTTCAAATGCAAAGTGACACATCATAGGACAGACAGGATTCTGCTTGGTTCTCACTCGCCTCATGAAAGGAAAGAATAAATACATTTACCTCTGAGAGCTCAACATTCTTGCCTCCACAAGTCACTCACTAACAGATTCTCTCCTAGAACCTGACTTCATTCTGTATATCCAAAACATATTAATGAGAACTAGTGTGCTGTCCTCAAAATTCAAGCAGAAACCCTGCAGCAAATCTCACACAAGTGTTCATTTGGACATATTACTTTGACTAGGAAACAGAGAGTTTTCAATCAATTCTGTCTTTAACAACTGAACCAAAATTCCATTATTCACTCAGCTTTATGTGGGGTTAATACAGAAGTAGGTCATGTAGTGGGTGTAACAGAAAAATGAGGAATTTATTTATTTATGTGGTACAGAAATAACAGAATATGCTGAGCTAAAACAATTATTTGCTATGAATCCCCTTAAGGATAAGGAGCTGTAGCCAGTAGTTGCTTTTGGGTTTACTCACAGAGAAAAGAGGCTCTGTACATACCCAGAACATTTTTAGTGGTAGAAATATGCTCCAGTAATTTCTTGGAGGGTGTCCTGACTTTTACATATGCTGCATAATGACCACCTCTCATTGACCCACTGTGCTCCACTATTCCGTAAAGACTGTACAGCACTCTTGCACCATCCGTAACATTCTGAATTCCCAGAAACACAGAAAATAAAAAGTAAATTATTTCACGATGTATTTTATAGATAACTAGCTATCAACAGTATCACTTTAAAAGAAGCAGACAGACATCTACAGCTTTCCAGTGATGAAATACATCTATTAAAAATACTCTATAGTCTATTAATTGAATTTAGTTACCATGGAAGCAGCAATACTTGCTTAAATGCTATTAGACACACTAACACCATCAGAGCACCACAGCTTAATTAATACTAGTTAATTTCTGTGATATTCTTGATATGAATGGAATTTCAATTAGTTACAGTTCTGATCTGAGGATACTATTTGAAAAATTTACTCTAATTTCTCTAGGAAAGGAAGGAATAATAAACATTATCATCATCATTATCATCAACCCAGTTTAACTTGTGCTCAGAACAACAGCTTGAAGTACCATTACAATCAAGATTTGAAATGGGTACCTTGCAAGATGCAGCACAAAATGGTGCTAAGTCTAAAATCAGTGGGAAATCCACATGCCTATTCACTTTCCGTAGACTCAAACCAGCCTTCAAAAGAAAAGGAAAAAAAAAAAAAGACACTAAAATAAATATTTTTACTAGGAGGCTTTTTAAAGCTAAGGTGTATTATTATACTATTAAAATAAACCAAAACCAATAATAAGATTGTTACTGATTTAAACATTCTTTGTTGTGCTTTCAATACAATGCCTGCTACACATAAGCATGATGGACACGTAAGAGGTTTCCCTGGATACCTCTGAATGGCTAAATGCACTCTGAAGGTATGAGACAATAAAAAAAAACAACACAGGCATGTTTCAGATCTTGGTTCTCCATATAAAAAGCAAATATCAGTATACACAACAACACTGAAAGAGCTGCTTGTCCACCGGTGGGGCAGACGAATATACAGGAGGGTTTTGGCGATTTACCTGGTGGAATCTTTTCAGATGGAGAATAAGAATAGCAGGAACTGAAGAAATCAGCAGCTGCTTCCGAGCATTTGTGTAGACACCTTCCATTTTCTTTTCTGTATTTATGAATATCAAAATAATTTGTAAAGTGAAGAGCATCACATAGAACTTTGGTATTTTTTAAACAACTGACAGAATATTGTATGTTGCAGTGATTGTGTGCATGTTATATAAAATGCAACAGAAAATTTTAAGAGTAACAGAAAAATATTTCTTCTTTTTTCTAACTTTTAATAAACAATCTGTCAAATCTGAGCATTATTTTAGTTCTTCCTGTGCAAATCAGATCAAAAGTTGAGAATATGTACACTATCCAGCTCAGCTTGCACACTGAGATACCAACATCGTCTGATACTATAGCACCCAACTTTCCTGTTAAAATAATTTCATCTGAAATTAATGAACAATCACTGGAACAAGAATTGGAAGGCACATGTCTCTTTCACCTATGCTAATGTCCTAACCACTAAGATAAGAGATTAATTTTCCATTCTTCAGTTCTTTCTGAAATGTAGTCATTTATGTTTATTTAAAAGAAAGGTCTGAGGAGGGGTGTCTACTTAAGGCCTCATAACCTGCTAACTTAAGCACACAGGACTGGGATATGTGGACTCCAATCTCCTCTGGTGCAGAGGAAATTGAACCTGGGGCTCTTGCCAAAAGTAGCTCCGTGATTAGCTATACATTAAAAGGGAACATGGCACCAGCTTTTATTTTTGCTGACAAAAAAGAATTTATTTACTGGTTTTACACATGCCCAAAATAAAATATTTCATCTGAGGCAGAATGGAGCATTTCATGTAAATGCAGGTGACTTCTTACATCTTTTGTTTTAGAAAGAAAAGAATAATGCTTACTTGTGAACAGATTTTCCTCTTCCATTTTTCATTGTGCTTAAGGAACCAAAACATTATTTATATAGCACTTACTCTCAGTCCAATAATGATTATAAAATACTATGCTTTATTATTTTTTCTGAATTTACTCATGCTTAAATTGTATCTCTTTAAATAGCTATAAATGCACAGAATATAGGCAATTTGTTACTGTACCTCCCTTTATATTTTATTTACAAATTATCTGAAGAGCTTAATTTTTTATCCTTCTGAACTACTATACACAAAACCAAATCCTCCAGTCCTTTCTAATAGCTTATTTTTCATTATTTTAGAATTGTTTTTCTCACTCAAGAAACCCTAATGGTCTGCTTGGGCTACACAAACATCAAGGAAACTACTGTCACAACAAGGTAGTTCTCATCTCTATCCTTACAAATCTTTGTGTTTCCCCCCACCTTCATCACAAGTGTCTTTTTTTCCCTCTTACATACTTAACTACATTACTTCTCTGAGGATGTAAGTTGCTAGAGCTGAATATTACATACAGCATTTATTTCAAAGCTTCTAGTATTGTAAGGAACAGAAACAGCAGCGAAGATTAATATTGAACGATGCATCTACTCAGTTTATGGTCATCTTTAAATTGCTTATCTTGTATAAAACAAAGAAAAGCTGCAAAATGAATTCTAAGTTATATCTGCAGTTATGTTCTAATATAAAATTTTGTCTTGTCCTTGGCAGGATGAAGTTTTCAGTTGAGTTCTGCTTGGGGAGACATTTCCTATTTAGCCACAAGGGGGAGTCCCATACTGGAGCAACAACACAGCAACCAGGACACAGATTTTGAGAGGCAATTTTGTGAAATATCCAGATAGGTGCAAACACTTTACCTGTGGAGTTGGTTTTCTTCTGATACTTCTGTTTCTTTTCTGTGCAGCTCTCACATAAGAGCTTGTTGTTCCCCATTAGGAGCTCCACAGAGGTGAACTGGTAGAGGCAGGACTGAACAGAACATTCCTTTGAGCTAGTTATGTAGCTTTGGGAGAGTGTCTGGAAAGCATTTTGAGGGGTTTGGGACAGAGGGGATTTGTCTCCTGAGAACATGGAATTATTTGATAAACCTGTTGCTGGATCTCCACGGCTCAATTTTTTATCTTCATGCATAGTATCACATAAGCTGAGTTTGGATACGGCACTAGAAATCATCCCTTCGTTACTGTCACTTGGTTTGTTGTGGGGCATTTTAACATTTATGTGGTTGACATGCACACCAGACATGTTGCTGGATGGACTGAAAGCTGTTTGCTTAGAAGCACTTTCACTTTCTGAGGCTTCACTGTCTGCATCAAAGCTGCTTTCAGAGCGGCTGGCTTCCTTCTCACTGCCATCCGTCTGACTTCCATTTACAGCAGAGTCAGCAGTTGTGTCTTTGGAATACAGAACACCAGAGCCACCATCATGCTCAAGATTTTTGGTTTTTTCCTGTATTATAACAGGACTTCTTTCTTCTTCATTCGAGGAAGCTTTTCTGGCAAGCCGTCTTTCCTGGTTCAACTGATTCTGTAAATTATGGCATTATTGTTTCAATAATATAGAGGAAAATAGATCTGTGATCTAACAGATAGCTTTTGAAATGTGACCAATTCAAAGCAAATTCAAACTATTACTTTATATTCTCCATCTCTCACATGTTTCAGCTAGCTGATTTCCTTAAGATCTTTTTAAACCAATTTAGGATTAGAAACCTACACCCCAGCCAGCTAAGAGCATTACAGTTACTGCAAGATCAATACTTCCCCCCAGCTAATTACATTCACTTTGACAGCTGTGATGGCACGTTTGAAGTGGTTTGAAGCTTAATCTAAATTAAGCTTCTAAAAGGTTCTTAAGTTTAAGCTAGTCCCCTAACCTCCCTTCAGAGGCCTTAGCTGATGGGCAGCTCCAGAAGAGAATCCAACTTACCTTGTAGGCATTTGTCTTAGAATTAAATAAAGCATCCCTGGCAGTATGTTTGCTAATTTGTATCATCTGAAATTGCTTATTTTATTTTATCAAGATTGCAAGAAGGAAAAAAAACCCAAACTACTACCTTTGCTGCCACAGAAAATTAGTACTATAGATTAAAAAAACCCAATGCTGCTATAATTTAGGTGATTTATAATCATTCATGATTCTTTTCTTTCGTTTGGCTGCTTTCCAAAAGAAAGAAGCAAAATAAATTAGCAACTTGTTTCCTCTTTGCCTTATAAACAGCAAAGAGGGAGAGGAACTGGCTCCTCATTTCACGAGAAAAGCCTTACAAGGACTGTTCAGGTATTCTGTTAGTTTACAAAACCCCCAACAGGACACACCCCAAGTTTCACAAGCAAACTGATAAACTGAAGTCACAGAACATGAGCAAACACTGACTGAATTCAACAGCTGTTTGATTTGGATTATAAGTTTAGTGCAAAGCAGATCTATTACACTGAAAATAATAATAATAACAGACTAAAATAATGATAAATACATATCTGAATAGAAAGAGAGCAGAGAACCACAAAGCCTCACCAATTAGACAGACATACTTCATACGTCAGTTTATGTGTTCTTACTGAAAGCAGAGTTGTTGCTTCTTCTGTATTAGTCCACCTAGTCTAGTTTATTGAATGGTACTATATTTTATTATTTTTTAAAACATTTCAGTAATTGTGTTTGCATTTATAAGTATTAACACTGTTATTCACACTGTTGGATTTTTCCATGTCTATGTATAGATTTCCATGTATGGAAATCTAACTGGCCACATAACCCAATATGGACAATAAGGGTTACTAAAAAAAAAAATGTTAATAATGATAATAAGACCCTTGTCACATTTCATTAACAATGTGTGCACAACAGTTATTACATATTCATTTTGATCTGCAAACACTAGTACATACAAATCATCAGTTCTGTTAGACTGCTGTATCTGCAGAACCCTTTTGCTACCATCAGAAAAGACTGTATTAAGGGGCTGCACTGGAGATGGGCTGAAGCAAGCACCCAACCCTCAGGCTGCTGAAGGCCAAGTCAACCACAGAAGCCATGCGCTCAGTCTCCCGAGAGTGTCTGCTGGTTGTACTATTTTTGTTTTGCCCACTGCGGACTAATCCCTCAGATGGCGCTAACGCAGACTTCTCTCTTAGCTCGCACAGAGTTCTTGTGATTGCAACCAGAAACTAACTACAGGGACACCAAAAGAAAAGCAGTCAACAAAAAAAGCATGATTTGAAAGTAACTTGCAGATATTTTTTTTCTTACAAATGAAACCCTGTAACTAAAAACTAAATGGTTCCCAATGACTGACATTTCTCACACTTCTAAGAATGACCTAAATATTTTAAAACAAGTCTATGGCAGCTGTCTGTATACAAAATAACCCCATTGATATGTGTCAAAATTCCCACCCTTGAGCCATAGAAACTTCAGAATAAACTCAAGATTTAGTGTATTTAAGTTCTTACCTTATCTTTTGTTAAAGCGTGTTTCTTGACAATTTTGGGTTGATTATTCAGTGTAGTGACAGAAGAACAGTTATACTGACCAAGATCTGCCTCTTGTACACTTTTACCTTTACCTGTTCTTCCCAAAGGCACAGGTTTTGCAACCTAAGAAATTAGACAGGGAATTAGGGAAGGAAACATGCCAACTTTTTATTCCTTTGCAACCTACAGAAAAGATAAATGTAGGTGTGTTTTTTTTCCTTTACTGTAGAGAACATTAACCAACATAAATCCAACTAACTGGCCCCTGAATTGTGGTACAAGACTACTTTCTCATTTTATTTATCACAAACTCACTGTCAACATCTTTGAAGGATTATCTGAGCACCACAAAAACAGGAATGATACAAAAGTCATGCACAGTACACATGCCAAACAATCTATTTAGTATTGTATAAACACATATGTAGAAGTTGTGAATTTATCATAAAGAGGACATAGCTCCCCATCAGATAATCTCTGGAGCAGCCTACCACCATATGACGTGATGAAGGAACTGCCGCACGTCCCCCCATCACATTAATGGCAGCAGCATATCTAGACTATAACGGAAAGAGATGACCATAAAGTAATGCATGTCCTCAAGTAAGTGCAGCAATTGCCAAAAATAACCCCAAAACACAGAATAATAGACTAGTTTGTGTTGGAGGGGACCTTAAAGCTCATCCAGTTCCAACCCCTCAGCCACAGACAGGGACACCTTCCACTAGACAAGGTTGCTCAAAGCCCCATCCAACTTGGTCTTGAATATTGCCAAGGATGGAGCATTCACAACTTCTCTGGGCAACCTGTGCAGTGTCTCATCTCTAACATGTGAGGAATTACTTATGAAGTACTTGTCTGCTTCAAAAATTAATTTCTTGCACATAGAAACATACAGCTAAAACATTATACTTGAATTATCATATATAATTAATATATTTTAAAAGCCAGCAAGTCTCTCTCAAACAGAACCCATGAAGATCCCATATTTACATGTGTGAGCCAGAAAGCACAGGGGCCCACATACTCAAAATGCTGTTAAAGCTTTAACTCCCACAGACATCTGCACTCAATGTAGCAACAAAGATGAAGAATTTCTTATGAGCAAAACTGGTGTTTAGAGTACATTTTATACAGGATTGAATATGACGTTAAATATACATGAGCATATGCAGGATGGGGGAATAACCACTCCCAACCCACCCTTCCTACTCTCAAATGAAAACACCAAGTCTCACAAAACCAGAATGTGTGTGTGTGTGTATATCTATATATACACATATATATATGCCTTCAAAAGAACATAGTTTCTCTGCAGCTAATGGAGGCATTTTGTGAAATGCCAAAAAAAAATGAGTATATATGCAAAGCGTATCCATTTTTAAACTGTCTCATCCCATAGGTACACTTCAGCCCAAGGGACTCATGTTGTCTAGATGCAAAACCATATGTTAGAATCTAACTTACTGAACCATCAAAAAAAAAGAAAGTTTATAATCATTCTATTCATATAAGTATATAGTAAAACTACTGCCAAATTAAGCTCATCTCAGGCCTCCATATAATGTAAATTACTATGGTCATTTGTTGCAAGGTTGGACTAATTTAAAAATATATGCACTTAAGACACTATGTCTATATATCTATTTAAAATCATGAACAAACGTATGACAGTAAAGCATACATTTTTAGGCTTGAAATCAAAACTGTGTATACATAAACATCTTCATAAAAGTGTAAACACAATCCACTGAAGCAATAGTTACTTATTCTGTTTCTTACCCTCTCCTCTATTATAGGTAGTGAAAGATCAATGAAAGGTTCTTTTACTGTTGAAATCTTGAAGAAAAAGAGAAAACGCATATTAAATGCAAAGAACATTATATGGGTTTAGCACATAGCTCCCTTTTTTTAATTAACTTAATCAGAAACTATTAAAAAAAAGGTAAACAGTTACAAGATGTATCAAACTACAATGAAGAACTTCCCACAAACTTTATTTATTTATTTCTGATTTTCTCTCTAAGACTGCACAAAATTACATCATACAGACAAAAAGGGGCAAGACCATTCATCTGGTCATGAACTGCACCTAGAAGCAGGGTGATGCTCAGTTTCTCTGAGCTCCAGGCAGATTTTCAAGTCATGTGGGCCTTCCAGATGGTACAAATCTGCTGAAAGCTAACTTTCAGAGCTTCCTGATCCTGGATGCTTCTGCACAGGCATTTGACCTCGTACACTGTTAAGCAGCAAGGACTGGTTAATGACAGTTAATGACAGGTTTCAACCTGATCCTCTCAGAAAAGATTAAGTCAGGCTTACTGGTTACAGCCAGAAGATTTATTAAATTTTTTCATACCATAATATACTCTAGTAATTGTTAGAATAAATCCAATTAGTGGGGGAAAAGGGAATGAAAAAACCCAAACAAACACAAACCCTTCTTTCTTTCCTGTACTTAAGTTTTGTCATGGCTTATAGAAGCCATATGCAATCTAAACTGAAACTGGAAATAACCTGGCAAAGCATACCTAAGGAGATTTTCTCTCAGCACTTTCCATCTGCCTTTATGACTAGAACATACCATCCAAGACTGTTTCTTAAGCTCTCTCCCTTGCCGTTCTCAAATTCCTTCCAGAACTGACTTATTTTATCTCTGTAAAGACTCTGAAAAACAAGGCTTTAAAAACAAAAAAAGGATCATGTAGATGTAAGTTACTGAATACAGTCATGCCCTCAATTACTGTCATCGTTGTCCTTATCTTGTATTTGTGACCTTGTCTTCCACCTGTGACATTTGATAAGGACTGTAGGTTTATTTTCACTTGTGCAAGAGACTCAGCATGGTTTAGTTCCAGTAAAGCAATAAATAAGTTCAAAACTACTGTAACTATGATGGCTGACTGCCTGATGAGAGATGTTCAAACAGGGGTTCCTCTAAAGAGCAAGTGTGCATGAACAAACATTAGTCAAAAATACCTTTGCCAATGCAGGCAAAGGAAAGCGAATGCTAAACTCTTCCTCAGAGGGTTACAACTAGCAAATTCCAGAGTCCTGTGCAGGCAGAATATAAGAATCCAACAAAAATAAATGAGACATGCAAAATACATACAACCTCTATTTTTTACACTGTCAAAAGTTCTTCATTGCTACTAGTAGCACAGTGAGGTGTAATCTGCACATCACACACAGGGAAGTTTACCTGGCACTGCAGGACTGTGCTTAATTATTCAGACAGATTGATTTGCTTAATCTCTATAATATGAAATATAATGTTTTAAACCAAACGGAAATGTAACATTCAATTAGAAAAGTCATGCAAATGAGATTTTTCTCTTCCAAAGTTAAAGAAAATTATAAAGATCATGGAAAGTATTTATGATGAAATGTCAGTAATATTAATTATGAAAGGAATATGCTGTTCGTTAGGTTATTATGTTAATTATCAAAAATACTTCAAGAAAATAAAAGGTAATTTTAGCATTTCCCCACTCAGGCTAGTTCAAAGTAATTCCCAATTTTCAGATATATCCAGAAGACCAGGCAGGAGGATTTATGTTTTAAGATAGGTACGTGTTTTAAAAATATCAAGTAGAACTGTGGTGTAACACAGACAATTATAGAATTTGGAACCTCCAGCCTTAAGTTAGATGTAAAATCAAGCCCAGTACTTGGATCCTTTCTGAATTCAAAGGACCCCTCTTCTTAGGTTTGGGAGGATAATGCTTTAAAGAAGGAGTAAATCATTTTAAATGAGAAACTTTCGATAAAGTCTTGTTTTTACAAACAAACAAACAAGTATAAAATTGGCAGTACAATTTTATACTTTCAAGACAACGTAATCAAACCAGTATGTGATCTATTCCACATCAAACCAAATTCCAGAATACCTACATTTTCACATTCCTCACACATGACAGTGCTAGTCAATTCACCAACAAAGATCCTATCTATGAAGTTCATCTTCACACCCTCTCTTCCATATGCTGAAAAAACATTGCCTTTTTTAAATGTGAAAAATAACAGATCCAATGTACTATAAGTACAACAAAATTCTTTCCAAGATATATTATGAAAGCACAATTTTTAAACAAACTCAAAACGTTTTGAACACAATACAATAACTAATACATCATATACTGTATTATCTCAACATTTAAAACTATTTTAGTGAGATGGTTCCCTTTTATCCTTCCCTTCCCCACCTACTGTAACACAATTAATACTACTGTATCGCTCAAGAAGAAGCCTTTAAAATGAAATTTCAGTTTTCTTTTTAATGTATTACTTTGATAAAGATACTATGGGAAGGCTGATTTTCAAAATAGCTTAAGCATTACTAAGACTTTAATTAAAAAAAAAATAAATCCCCAAATTAGAACTTATGCAAAAATACAAAAAATTAATCGAAAACCTAATTTTAAGAGAACACGCCTGCTTTTGAAACAGCTTCTTATCTAGGCTTTGTAATTAGATTTAGTGTTGCAGTATCTGTGACAACTATTTCTGACAGGAATCAGTGTTATTTATATCAGTGGCCTCTCTGACTGATACAGTAATTGTGGCTTTGTAACAAACCTGAAGATGAAGCAGGCTATTTTAGGAAACAAAATTAAATTCTATCTATCATTAAAAGAGGCATTATTAATATAGTGAAAGCCTTTATACTGGACACAAAGATGTAGTCAGCCCATACAAAGCTCTATACTTTAGATACACACTGGGTGGCACTAGAATAATACATAATAAAAGTCTTGTAACTACAGTACTTCAGGACTGCTGTTTGCAGCAGTCAGTTTTGAAGAAAATGGCATTTAGAAAATTGTGTATTTTTAGAAGTTTTCAATAAAGAGTTGCCTACCTTTGACTTTTCTTCTGGTTTCTTCATCTGCTGTCTTAGTAGTTGGATTATTAAATGCTTTTAAGATACCAGTTTGTATACGCTATAATTAAAAGAAAAAAACCCAAAATATTTAGCAAGTATTGTAAGTTTAAACATTCTAAAAACTACTACTATATTATTAGGTTTTATCTTATTTCCATACAATAATTGTAATTCAGTATTTTTAAACTACTGTTGTTATTCACCAACAGTGTCAAAACTACATAAGCTTAACTTTAGTGAGTAAAGATCCAAAAATTTCCTCCGCTTAAAAAGGGAGCCATTGTAAAGCACTCAATAGGTTATCAAGAAACTATAGGTTTTTCAGTGAATAAATACTATTCATTTCTCCTACTGTTAGGGGAAAAATACACTGAAGAATGGACTATTACTGATGGACAGAATACTTCAAGACAGCTAAGTATCTTTCAACAGCCAGACTTCAATGACTGTGTTTGGACAGTACTTTTATTACTTCTGTTTTATTTTCTAACACTGCACATTTCAGAGTTATGTTAGAAGACCTCAGGAGAGATACAAAACTTTTCATGAATCCATACAGATGTCATCAGCATTTGCACAAAAATTCTTAAACCCTAAATTTTTGAAAGAAGAATCAGAAAGAAGAAAATTCATACAGGTAGCTCAAGACAGGGGGTGCTCCCTTCCCCATTGCTCAGTTGCCCTGGCACAAGGAGGTGATGTTTTCCTAACAGGTGTACCCTAGCAGTAGTACAAAAGGCAGCTCAGCCCAACCTCCAGCGTGCTATGGAAAGGGAAGCAGGAGGATGAACTGGGCTCCCTGACAGGAAACTGTAGCATGCATGACCTGTACTTCCCTTTTTCTCAGCAAAAGTACCAGCTCTCTAATCCACAAACTCTAGTAACATGTACAAGTCTCTCATGCTGGTGTGCAGATTACGTTTATAATTAAATGTGTCACTTAAGTCGCACTTGGAGCAAAGTACCATCTAGAGACAAATGGCGATACCAAGCTTTCTGCAAGTAACTCAAACCCTATGTCCTAACAGGAAAAGAATAATAAACAGCTCTTGTTTGCAGGCAGCAAAGTACACTTTCAAGCCATGTATCACAAAAGCATTAGGATGACAAGCAGCGTCAGAGGTTTGGTTTCCAGTTCAGGCACCCATCAGACTAAGTCAAATTCCGACCTTATGAGTATGTGACCTGGCTTGTGAATTAACTCCCGCTGCCCCAAGCTCAGCTTTGTTCATCTTAAAGCTAACAATATACTAAAAGGACTAATCAATAGGTAATTCATGAAGTTGAGCACCATAAATGGGTTTAGGGCCATAAGCAACCCTTTTGTTGGGATTAGCGCGTTGAACCATTTATTTAGGTCAAAGAAAGACACAGTCTTTGAATGGGCAGGGTGCTGTGGACAATGGCAGCAGACATTAATCAATTAGCAGCAGGGTTCAGCCACTTCAGGCCCCGGTGTGAAACCATCTCCAGCCCACATTGCTGGAAACAGCAGACGCTATGTCATCTTTATTGTAGTATCGACAAGCTTTTATCTTAAAAGTCCACTGGTGTACATATGCACTTGCTAACTTTTCTTAATGGAGATAGGAAGATGTTCAATGCTGGTGTCAGATTCAAGATACAAAACCAGAGGAGACGCAAAAGTGTAATGTGACTTTTTGTTAGTTCCTATTACTACTGCCATGTTACGCACTGTATTTATTTCTCATCAAAACTCTTAGGGTTTAAAAACAATGAATCTGATAAGGATAGGGAAGCGGGGACAGCTGAACAGGTTCAGCTCTCTCTCAGGTGGACAGCAAAGCAGCTGGCTGTCCTTTTGGTGGGGACATTCATTCTTCTGAGAAGTTTAAAAGTGGTGTGGAAGAGAAAGGTTAGTGGTTGTAACCCCTGCTATAGGGCTCTGGTGGCAAACACATTACTGCAGGCTGTCCCCTGCCAGAGCCTGCGTGGTGGGGAGGCTATGGGGGCAGCTGCCAGGCTCCTGTGGCCAGCAGAGCTGCTCCTGCCTGTGTCCAGCCAGCATGGGCCTGACATTTGGTGTTTGTCACACCGTCTACAGACCTGAAACACGGGATAATTACAATTAATAGACTGCTTTTACTTGTACTGTTCATGGAAGAGCAGCCCAAGGTGATAAAGACTGTTTGCAGTGATGCACCATTAGGGCAGCAGAGGGGTGTAATTGCAGGGACCAACTTTTCCCTGCCTGGTGATGGGGTGGCAGAAATACTGCCCCAAATGTCACTTAAAATTCTCATTGGCTTCTATCACTCCTTTGTGGCAGCTCTGTAGCTGTCACTGTTCTCAAATAATAAAAGATTCAAAAGGCAAACACGAATGCAGGTTATCATAATGACAGCACATTCACTTGTGAAACTGACTTGAAAGGAAAGCACGATTGCCTACTGGAGAAGCTTAGTCACTGTAATAATTCTGCTTTCAGTGAATCCTCATTTGTGAAGCAAATACATTTTCAACCTTTTATTACATGAAAATCAACAGAGAAAAAAAATGAAGATTCCCTCTACTGCAAAAACATGACAACCACTTTCTACCTAAAGTCATCTGCTTCTGCTGTGTGCCCTGTTCAACACATAGTCTTGTAAATGTGACAATGTCAAAGTTCAGCTGTTTCTCCCTGTAGTTCTGTTTATGATCAAGTATACTGCTGACAAGATCAAGGTATATTAATATTCTGTAAGGATGGTGATTTGTTCATCTCTAGTGCCAGGAACTGGGCTCAGACACAACTTTGTATCTTATCTGCAAGATAATTCAGCTCCTCAGTCCTAGTCCTGATCCTGATCATGACAATCATCTCATTACTAAGTGGAAGGAAGAGGAAGTACACTGGTCAATACAAGATTTAAGGCCCTCCTTTTGAGACTTGGCAAATAATATTTACCAAAATATCATCTGAAATGGAGGGTCCAAGACTAAGGCAGCTGAAATGTGATATGGTCAAAATAGTTCAAGCAGGCAAACACAGAGTTTCTTGCATTCAACAGTGCAGGAAGCAGAAATAATGAAGTAGTTTTTCATATAATTAACTGCTTATATACTCAGCATACTTAAAAGCAGATTTTAAGTAATGAAAAGCAGCACTGTATTTATAAAACAAGTAGTTCTTCACACTTTCAAGAGGATACCCCCGAAGTCTTTTTTTGATTCATTTTTTTTAAACACGGACAATTGAGATTCCTAAAGTAATCATGATCTACTTACCATACTCTTTCTAATGCTGACTGAAACTTTAATACCTATCAACATCTTTCAAATAAAGTCATTATTTTTTTTCAAAAAAAACCAAAACCAGCCACTCTTAATTCATTAAGTACATCTTTAAAACACTGGGAACATATGAAGAACATTGAAGCAATGACTAGTAGTTCACTGTACAGTCAAGTAAGTTCTTTAAAAACACAAAGATGTTACCTTTGTTTCTTCAATCCTCA